>PQWD01006081.1:16145-28344 GCA_019425675.1 Leucinodes orbonalis
TGATTTGTGTGGCCTTTAGTTCGAATAATTCATAAAAGGAGGTTCTCAGTTGTGACTGTTAGTGTTTTGTTTGTCCGGATTATCTCTGCGTTTTGGCTGACAATTAGTGCGTTTTCATAAAAGTATGTTATTGTATTAATTGAGTGTTCCTCCGGAGGGCTTGAGGTGGAATTGCCGAGTCTATGTGTTTTCGATTTTTGAAAATGATAGTGTACGTTTTATTGCACGCTCCTTACTGGTGAGGAAAACATGGTGCTGGATGGTCAGCTGCGGAAGGAGATTAGTAAAGGTGTGTGTGAAGTGTCAGATCCGCACTGGGCGAGCGTGTGACGACTAGGCTATACCTCAACGGGTATGGCTCCGTGTCGTCGGAACTGATAGTCTGATCGATGATGATGTTCATTCAGGAGAAGTTTAGTCTATAATAATAAGATACCTATCCGTTATGTTTGGCTCGGTTAATGTTATTTGTTGAGTTTCTTCTTCGTGATTGTTCTAAAAGAGTTTAAATTATGATATTATACAATTGTATTTGGTGGCATATCAACATGTTTTTATTGATAGCACAGACTATCAGAATATAAATTAGGAGCTGAGAGCCGCAGTTTATAGCAGTCCAGTGGTCGAATTTCTTTTGGTTTTATTCGTAAAAAAGTTAGTTATATTTTGGTAAATTTACTGCTTCATTGCTGATGATGGATGTTCATTGCACTAGGATTGATTTTTGGGAAAATAAGGTATTTTTCTTGAATATTTCGTGCGTTTGTATCGTATCAGAGGTAAAACTGGCAGGCAGTGTATGCGTGTTGAGCTTACCTTTTGTAGGACTTAAAGCCGCTTGCCGTCTCTTATTGGGAAATGCTGTGATGTGAATATGTGGAAATTTGATGATGTATTCATGTATTGATGGAGTGTGGTCGGACCGCACGCTGAGGGAGAGCGAACAGAGTGGCTTGCAAGATTGTTCCCAGAGCCAGGACAATATAGAAAAATGTTATCCACTAATAGTGATTTGTAATTACAGTTTTGTTGGTATATTCTATTTCGTGTAGCATAGACTGGAGGCCATATGTAATATTGACAAGCTCGTTAGATATAAGAAAAAAAACCCATGTATTTAATTAAGATCTTCGGTATAAGGTATGATACTATGAAGAAAATGAGATTTTAACTTAAAGACTTATTGATTATTACTAGTGTGTGTTTTTGTATTGATTTTTATACAATTGATTGTTTGGATTCCCGTCAACGGATTTTTTTTTTTATTAATGAAAATTGTAATTTAAAGTATTATGTTATAATCGTTTTAAAACTGAAGAATAATCGTAAAATATTCAGAGATAGATTATCTATGGCGATGTTTTGGATGTTTGTCCATCCTAAGACGGGCTTCGACGTCTAGGTATGGGGAGAGTTAGGCATGAAGAAAACGGGATTTTGAGAGATTTCTTTATAATCGGATGCTAATTTTGACGAAAAGAGAACATCGAAGAGTTTTTTTGCCATTTAATAATATTTGACATAATTTGGATAATCGTATGAATAGAGGAAAGACTTGATGTGCGATTGGTTGCTCTATTCTTTTTGGTTATCGATTTTTAAATGTATTATTAACAAAGTGACCAAGTAAATAGGCTAGAGTGCCAGTATGCAGCCTAGTGTTTAAATGCATTAAATATTTCATTATTAGAAGTAGCGCAATATTTCATATTTATTAGTTAAAAACGTAAATTTAAGAAATTATTCATCTAAGACTCTTACTATGAGTTGCTTTTGATGGATGTTCGTAGCGGAGATGATATTTCTTTTTCTGGGGCCTGGCGAGGAATCTAGGCACGAATGGCTTGCTTGTGTAATGAAATCTATGAAATGACTTGTATAAAATTGTATGATTCATGTTTGATTGAATTTTTGTGCGTCACTATAAGTTGATGTATTTTGAAGGATGTGGTCGTCCGTGAGTTCTTATAATCGGTATAGACCTTCAATTAACATTTTAGGTCTGTAAGTTAAAATCATGGTGCTTTACTGATGGAGATTATTTACGGATCTGATATATGTCTTGATTTTGTGTCTAGGTTTTAGTTTTAATTTTATGACATAAAAGCTCTTAGGTCAAGTGATATAGATTCGAATTGAGAGATTTTTTTAGAGAAATATGTGTGTATAGTTAATGGATTTGACAAAAATATTGATGAGTCTTTTTTTTAAATTGTAGTGCCTTGAGGTCATAATTTAGATGTTTTCTTGAGGAGTGTAGATGTGAATGAGAGTTTTTTTTTCATGTATCATGCTAAAGAGAGTTGTTTGATGTGTGCAGTTGATGTTGTTTTGGATCATTATTTTTAATTGCACCTTGTGTATTAGTGCTTGATGTGATACTAGGAGAATGGCATGTTTGACGATATTCGGTTGATCAAAATGTCGGGGAATTATAATAAGACAATAGTTGTAGTGGTCCAAGAAGTATGTGAATTATCATCCTTAAGGGAAGAATTTCTCAAATCTACTGTAAGTTATGAGCTTATGATGCATCTCAGCTCTGTCTGATTAAATTTACCAAGTTTTGTACGACTTGATCCCCTATTCTTTTTGGGATAGAATAAGTAAAAGTTATTTCTGATGATGCCTGCGTCATTAAATCTACTTATGCCGAAACTTCAGCCGATCGTCAGTGGTTTGAGCTGTGATTGATCACTATGCCGTCGTTCCTTTGGAGTTATTAATTTAGTCACGTATTGGTAATGTAATCATTATTATATGAGAAGCTTGTCTGTGGTTAAAAATGATTGTTAGTCAATGGTTACATAATCATTAGCTATAAGCTCACTGAATGAAATGAGGAGAAGAGCGTCGGTGGATCAGTGGTGTGGATTGTCGCCTTCTATGGGGAGGTGAGGTTCAATCCGAACGTGACAATATGTATTTCGAATTTTCGAAATTATATGTATTATACGAGCGTCTTACGTGAATGAAACATCGTGAGGAGAATTCATCACGCCTGGAACGAGTATTCAAGAGGTTGTGTGTGTAAGTCGTCCAATGGACGGTCCTGCGCGTGAGATAAGGCGATAATACCTCTAGTAGGGTATGCCTTGTGCCCTCGGTGGGAGTTAATGAGCTGATGATGATATAGAATATAAGGCCTATATAAGTATACAGGTTGTGATGGTAATCTGAGTCTCAGGTAAGTACTAGCCGGAGTGCAGAGGTATCGTCCGTGGATATGGTGTATTCTGTAATGGGATGGAGGATATGAGCTAAATACCGAGTATATGAGGATTAAATCGTCTCTATCTGGTATGAAGGGCGCAGGCGGACGATAAATAATCTTAAAAATTTCAATTGCAATACTGTCTGTATGGGTAATAACTTATCATGCAACCAAGTAACCGTTTGAATTACTTTTATAAGCTAAGTGCGTGTAGTTATGATTCCTTATAGTTCAATATAGTGATAGTTGATTTGTTGCTATTGTCTGTATAGGTTTGTGGGTGTAACAGAGGGGATCGGTTAGGGCGCCATGGAGGGGTACATAATTAGATAGTCAGTTAAATGAGAATTATAAGGATTTTGTAATGAGTTAGTATAGTACTTTAAAATAGCTCATGGGGGGCGTGACCCTCTGGATCCGCCGTCGGGTGTCAATGCATATACAGTTTGGGCATAATTTGTTATTTTACTTTGTAAAAGAGATTTAAGTTTTCCCAATTAAAAAATACATGCGACGGCCCCTTAGCGAGGCTTTGAAGGAGTTCAATGTTCGTACTATCTAGTCCAACCGCAACTATTACGTGTTATGTGTACATTTGATTTTACTGTATTCTAAGAAAGAGATTTTTCTATCTTAATGTATTCTAGCCTAACACTAGTATTCGTGTCTCATTTGTGTATTGTTTGTATATTATGATTTATTTATAAGCGTATTGCTATACTAAAACATTTTTGTATCAATTATTTTATTTACATATGTCATAATTCAGTTTTGATGGATTTATATTGTATAATAATTATTGTTCTCATTTATTATTGTGTTACAACGGAGAGATGTGTTTTTTGAAAGCAATTATATTCTCATTGTGATGTTTGTATTTGACAATAAAAATATAATGTCAAATGTTGTTTTTTATTTTGCTAACCAATGATCATGCAGAGGAGACTACAGATTCTGACTTCCACAAATGTTTTCAGGAAAATTAAATTCAAAATAATTGTCAGAGAAACTGTGTTGTAGAAACTTTTATTGTTTGCAATACCATGACTAGCATCATGCAATAAAAAAATAATAGAATGGGCGACCTTATCGCACCAGGCAATTTATAGATATTCCGGTTATAAAGTGAGCTCCCAGTCAAGGTTTTCCCATGGGAATATTGTATGGGGTACTTTAAGGGATGAGTAAGTAGGTATCTTTTAAATGGTCTACAACGCGCATGTAGATGCCTCTGGTATTGCAAGTGTCCATAAGCTTCGGTTACCGCTTACCATCAGACGTCCCTTCAGTGGAATGCACTTAGGTTTCTCTTCGAGAATTCTCGAACCGAGAATTCCCGGGAAATTTTGCCTTACTCGAGACGAGAAAAAAGTGGTCGAAATCGAGAAATTCAGTCAAAAAATTAAAAACTTGATAACGCGCTGCGTTCTCGTTGCGGCTCTGCCACGCGTCGTGCGAAATTAAATGAAATAATTTGTCCTATTAGAGGAGGGCACCGAAATTTGATATTTCACACGGTCGTTAATTATTAAGATTTGAGTTCCTCTCAGGAAGACAGCCAACTATTACGTTTCTGAAAAACGTTTCTAATACGTTATACTAGAGTACATAATAGAAACAACGTGTTTTCTCCTTGTCTGGAAACTTTGTGACAAAAATACGAAACCGATTGTCAGATGATGCTATAAATGCCCTTGTATTTTTAAAGGCTTATTTTCTTAATGATAACGTGACAGTTGGTTAGCTTTTGAAGCAGTTTCCGCTTTAAATTGTGATTGTAATTGGTCTTAAGATTTTTAATGATTTATTAGATTTTCATGTTAACTTACGTAAAGAAAAGACTCCATTTACTTATAACAAATATTGAAAAGTTGATTACAAAGACTAAACTAAGGAACATGTACCTTACTGTTACTCGTAATTATTAAGCTAGTCTGATGTTATTTTTTATAAGGAATTAAACTGTCGTTTATGCTACGTAATTGAAAAGTTTGTAGTACAGACTGAGACTAAAATAAATTATTAGTATGTAAGGTACTAAGTTTCATTGTGTGACATCTTCTTCTTCTTAGCGTATCGATAGCAAAAACAATTAAACTGTAGAAGCCCAAAAACTAGCCACGGCAGCAGCGCTGTCCGCAGCCGACATCAAATCCTGCAGAGAACAGCTACTTGGGCAAGCAGGACACGACATAAGGTGAATCATCGTTTGGGCCGCTCCACAAAGACAGTCCAAATCGAGGCCGGCCGAAAACCCCCATCTGGCTAAATTGTCCCTACAAGTCCGAAGCCTATTTAAAGACTTCCAGGTCGGCCAAGACAAATCATAGCCAGGAGGAAGCCTCTCAAAAATGGGAACAAAGGGATTCGGCAAAGTAACCGCCTCACGCCAGAGCTTCAATCTCTCGATTTTAGGATCCATGTACAAAGGCTCGACACACTTGAGAAAACTTTTACGGCTTTTCAACCTATCCTGGACTTGCACGTAATTATGCATGGGGTGTCGAGCGTCATTGTCCATTTTAGCTCTCTCAAGTGAGCCAGCCACACATCTACGGATACTCGGAGGCGCAATGCCTGCTAGTGGGTATATAAGGTCCAACGGAGTCGGCTTTAGACAGCCTGTTATAATTCGACATGTCTCGTTCAACGCAACATCTACCGATTTTGCATGTGCCGATCGGCTCCAAACCGGACCCGCATACTCACCGCGGAAAAAGAAAGAGCCAAGCCCGATGTGCGCAAAACATGCGGTGAGGCTCCCCATCTGGTGGAAGTAAGTCGCCTCAGTTATTACGAGCATACACCTTTTTTTTAGAATACTCACAATGCAGTCTATATGTCAGTGACCTATCCAAAATAACGCCAAGATACTTTGGGGCACCATTATGCGTTATTGGTATACCGTCCCACATAATATCAAGCTCACGGGTCGCCTGCCGATTCCGAAGATGAAAAGCACACGACTCCGTTTTCGACGGGGGGTTTAAGAGAATTTGCTCTGTAGTAGCGACTCAACTCACCCAAAGCCACCGAAAGGTTTCCCTCAACATCCTCGAAACTGGCCGCCTGACTGGTAAGAGCAAGATCATCCGCATACAAAAAACGGTTTGTATTTGGAGAGCACGGTTGGTCATTGGTGTATATATTAAAAAGTAGAGGAGCAAGGACACTACCCTGGGGCAGCCCATTCCTTTGTGACCGCCAGCGACTCTTTTCCTGAAGCAGATGAACCTGAAAGCGACGTTATGGAGAAGTTCTCGGAGTATAGAAACAAATTTTAAATCTCCAGTCATCAACTCCACCTTCCATAACAGTCGCCTAAGATTGACTGTGTCGTAGGCTGCGGATAAGTCCACGAAAACAACGCCCGTTACCATCTTCAACTCGAAGCCGTCCTCAATATGTTGCGTTAGTTTAAGTATCTGGTTGCAACACGACTTTACCGGCCTAAATCCAGCTTGCTCAGGGATCAGCTTAGGGTCAATTAAGCTAGTTAACCGGGACAACAACAGCCTCTCAAACAACTTGTATGTGTGGCACAAGAGTGATATGGCCTGAAACTTTTGGGATCATCTGCTGGTTTCCCTGGTTTCAGGATAGCAATAACCTTTGATTTTCTCCAAAGACGAGGTATCGCGCCAGACACTAGGCAGTCGTTAAACATTAGAAGCAACCAAGACACAGCAACAGGGCCAAGATGTTTAAGCTGTTCAATAGAAATGTTATCGACTCCTGAAGCTTTTCCGCATTTAAGTTGTTTAATGGATATGATAATATCATCAAGGTCGAATGGTCTACTTATAGCATCACAAGACTCCATAGATTTCCCAGATTTCGGGATCCTTGCAAGTCGACCCGATGACTTACCATTCAATATAAGTTGGTGGGCTATCTGATTTGCAGATACCCGACCAGGGGATGAAGGAGGAGGAGGATCCGCTGTGAGCTTCCGAATAGTATTCCAAGCTTTCTTACTATTATGTGTCAAGTCGATATTTGTGACAACATTCATCCACTTTTCTTGACGGGCATTAGAAATTCTTGATAGCAGCTCCTCACCAGCCAATGTAGTAGACTCGGAAAAGGGGTCTTCGCTATACAAAACCTCGTACTTTTTAAACAGCTCCACGGAATCCCCTGACATGCCCGGAATATATGATGTACGGCAACCTCTAGGGATCCACTGGCGTGAAGTTTTTGAAACGATGTCAACAAATAGATCATAGTTATGAGGCACCGGAGCTATTCCCTGGAGAGCTTCATCTACAGCCTCCGAAAAGTGGTCCCAATCTGCCTTAGCATAATTAAAACGGCGCACTAACGGTACACTTATAGGGCAGAGCACCGGCTGGATTGTACACATAATTGGCCTATGCTGTGTACGAGGTATCGGCGCACATACAGTTTTAACGCACTGAGAACTGATCGAGTCACTGACGAAAATTAAGTCTGGGTTATAACCTCGCTTCCATCGGCTACTACTAAAGGAAGCTGGTAATTTTGGGTTATGTACCAGAACTAGGTCATTAGACTCGGCCCAAGCCTCTACAGCTTGACCACAAGGGTCCGTATTACTATAGCCCCAAGCGGTGCTATGACTATTAAATCACCGATCACGATATTTGGAAGGTCTTTAAAAGTTTCCGGAGGCTCGAAGCTGAATTTGGACCCAGGCGGCTTGTACAAGGAGGTGACTGTGCAGAAACCAAGGTTTAACGTTATCACCTCAGTTTCATCCTGGATTGAGCTCTTCGATGAGACTATGCTCACGCCGGGAGTAGCAAACACTGCGTTACCGTGCTTCGGATGGCAAGTCTCGGCAATGAGCGTTAGACCAGGAATGTGTGGTCGGCTCTGCGTCTCGTCTCGATGAGTTTCTTGGACACACAAGACATCACAAAGTGTCGTACGGCAAAGTTCAGCAAGAATAACTGACTTAGCCTCTGAGAAACCTTCGATGTTGATCGAGACTACGCGCAAAGCCGGTTCCAAAGCTGGTGTGGTAGTTTTAGTTTTTGCCATCGTAGTGAAAGGATTTGCCAGTTAGTATTTGGAATAACTAACTGTTGCCAGGGTGCGCCCGATATACGATTTTTTTAGGTATATCTTCGGGAGGCTCCTTTCATGCACCATGTGGTGACATGATGACATTGTTTTTAGAAGTATTTTATTTGTTTTTTTCAAAGAAAAAGACTATTTAGTATATTTGTTTGTAGAAACTAGAAATAATGATAAGAAGATCTCGCTAGAGTTTTTCGCTTAATTAAAGTTTTCTATAGTTTAAATTAAACTCACATGAACTATAAATAAACGTTGGTCATTGATAAATGTTGAATATTGCATAAAAAGTATAGTTTTATTGTTAAATCAAATATGTTTTGAGCTTTTCAATATTTCTCGACAACCCGAGAATTACCGGGAAATAGTGGTCGAGAATTCTCGTGCTCCGAGAAATAAAAAAGGTCGAGAAATGAGAAACCTACATGCACTCCATATATGCAAATAATACCCTGTGCGTCCAGACAAACCGGAAAATCGCCATCATATTAAATGATTCCCACTTTTTACTCTACAGATTTGAAACCATATCATCGTCGACAGCACTCAATTTGACAGAAATGTCAATTATTGTTTTTGGCAATCAGTGTCACTAACTTTGCACACCCTACTCATAATATCTGTTCCACTTCGGCCCGTTAGCTTGTTTGAGGCACCTTACTTATATACAAAAATTTATCATAATCCCGAGAAAGTAAAAACATATTGCAATTTCACTTAACACAAAAGTAAAATAAGTTGAGGGTGTACTAATATCTAAAACTATTGGAGTACCCCTCGTAAGAAATTGAGCCGTATAAATATGACAACGCGCCCACTTGCTCCTCAATTCTGCCGATCACCTGAGACAATGCGTTTGTGATGACATCGCCACAGAGGTAGTATAAAACATGTTACTATAATGAAACGTCAGCAGTTTTGTACCAGAATAGATGAAGTATTTATTATAGAAATACTGTATTGCTGGCTCAAGGCTCTGTTATACGAAGGTACCGAGGAGTTTATAAAAAGTTGTCTTTAATACTCTTATTATTCTTATTTCTATTTATTTTTAAATAAGAGGTATTTTCAACAACAAATTTTAAACTTAAGGCATGTATATTGTGAAGACAGAAAAGCATAAATTACACACACGCTCACACCACAAACACCATTTCATAAACCTAATTCAACACACATACTCACACACACACACACAACACACACATACACACACATGCACAAATATTGTTCTTACTAGGTTACTAACTTTAATTGGCATTGTTAATCTAGATTTTATTATATTTTAAGGAACGTATCACCTCAAATTCTGGAGGTGGGCGTTAGTGACTGTAACACAGTTCTTATAACTAATACGGGCATTATCGAACACTTTATTGTTTATGTTAATTTAATGAGTTCCAGTAAAGAATTTTTATTATTTATTATAACTGTTTTAAGACATGGCGGTAGTGTAGTAAAAAATATGGTTGAATAAAAACACAAAATACAGTCTATCATTAATATATTTGTGTAAAAATTACAGTTAGATTATCGTAGATTATCAGGGCGGCGGATAGTACGGCCGCAGCGGGGCGCGCGCGTAGTAGTTGGGGGGCGGGCCCACCGCTGGGAACGCCTGGACAAAACATACAATAAATTAAGATAAGCCTATATATATATATATATATATATATATATATATAGTCATAATAGTAAAGAATATGAAAGGCAGATACTCTGAGCTTTACACCTTATCGTCAAGCAAGCAATTGCCTTTTGGTTTCTTTTTATTTTATAATTTCATTTCAGAAGCATTTCAGCCTGCAATTTGGTGACTAAACAACTGATAAACATACTTTTTTTTTGTAAATAAATACATATTATACATAGAAAACACCCAGACCAATACAAACAGACATGTTCATGCATACAAATGTTTGTACTGCCCGGGGATCGAACCCGGAACTCTTGGTGTAGTTGCCAACGTCTCATTACACTATTGTGATCGTCAATATTAATTCCAACGTTTTGGTGCAAGTACAGAAATAATTACATCAATCTACATAATTGATTGCACTCAGAGGCGGAGTAAGGCATGGGTGGCCTATGTCTGCGGGCCTCGCAGGCCCACAAACGCAAACAAAGATATAATTACTCATCTAGTCCATTAATAACAATAAAAACCGGCTAGCTAGCTATCTGTCATTACTAACATAACTATAACATTCGATTTTTAAAGAAATTATTATTTTACAATGAGAAATTTGCATTTCATTAAATAAAATTTGAGTAATTTTTTCTCGCAATAAAATTCGTCCCTCCAAATATATCTTGCCCATATCAAATTCAGGCCTTGTCCTGCCACTAATTGCACCCATATTCCGGCCTCTACTGACTCTTGCATAATTCACAAAGAAACACTATGTTAACACATGTCATCTCACACTAAAACTACTTTCACATACCGAATTGGGAGACGTGACAGGAGTTTGCTGCATTCCAGTGAAATAAGATAGTTTAGTTACATATTGTATATATTACCAGATAAAATTTGTCTGTCGTCTCGGGTGACTGGCGCAGGGTAGTATTGACGGAAAATTATTACTATCTCATCATCATCATCATCAGCTCATTAAACGTCCCCACCGAGGGGCACGAGCCTACCCGTATAGGGTGATTAGGCCTTAGTCGTCCACGCGGGCCCAGTGCGATTGGACGACTTCACACACAACTTCGAATCTTCTTAGCGTGCATGAAGTTTCCTCACGATGTTTTCCTTCACCGTAAGAGCGTCGGATAACGTACATATATTTTTCGAAAATTCGAAAATACATTGGTACGTGTCGGGATTTGAACCTCAGCCCTCCCGGTAGGAAGGCGACAGTCCACACACTGAGCCACCGACGCCTCAGTCAGATATTACTATCTACTATATTATTGATTTCCTTAACACTGCTTTGTCATGGTCAGTGCGTAATTCACTTACCTACCAGGTGAAGCGAGCTGACGTCCCTATTCGGCTTTTTGACATATAAACAATCCTGCTCTCTGGAAATTAGCCTTGTATGCTAATCTTTATAGAAAGGTGTGTAAAATTGTTATGTTCTTAGACTCAAAAAACGTTAAAGAATGCTATTAATAATATTGTTTGGTCGGCGTCGAGTAAAAAACGCTTATTAAAAGGGTTACTATCTCGACGAGTTTATGAACAATAATTCAATGGTTCTTGATAAACTGCTAGCTACTCTATAGGTTGGCGCGTTTCTACGTTTGTCGACTTTTCATAATTTTTCCCTCTTACTTTTGTAGTTGTTTCTCCTTTCTTGGTCTGGTCATAGGTTGTCGGGGTCTGGATCTTATGATTTACTTGGGCTTCATTAGTCTATCCGATCTCCCATTGCCTACCTCAAACTTAGCCCCCTTTTGTTAGACTGTTACTCTCTCACAACTAAATTCTTAGATATATAATAATTGCCGTCACCGAGCGCAGTTCATTGACTGGCCACGATATCAGTAAAATTCAGCGTCGTATTCCTCAATGATGTTCATTGCTAGATTCACTGACGACAGGAGTCGAGCAGTTAAAGGCCTTCTTTTAATTGCTTCCTTCCGCTATGCGCATGAATTCAAATAGTAATATTTTTGTCATTGCTATAGCAAATACACTTCGTTTATTATGTGCACTTGGAGTATCTGGTATTTTTTACATTTAATATTTTTTTTTGTTTCATGGTTTGCATTGATACTGTGATCTGGGCATGTCATCCGGTCCCGGGATTGTGTTCATTTCAAAATGAAGAGTCCATCATACAAGTTTTACCGTGGTTCTACTTCTTTGCTTCTTTTCTGTAATTCTCAGTTTTATTATGTTCATAAGTTCTAGATATCGAAGTAAGCGGACATACGGCGGACGGAGATGCCCCAGGGGTAAGGGGGCCGCTG
>PQWD01006082.1:0-61423 GCA_019425675.1 Leucinodes orbonalis
ATATTATTTAACGATTCGCGCAAAAATTTACAAATAATCACGAATTGAACATATTATACTAAAGTCTAACAATATAAAGATAACAAAAGAAAAAGATTACTTGAGAGTTGCAACTCGTATCCGAGTATTTTAGTACAGCGCCATCTACCAGCACTCGCAGAAATCGAGCCCTTGCGAAACAGATAAGAAGGGGGATGCGGAATGTTTTGCGAGACATACTTCCGCAACAATACCGTAAATAGGTCAAGAGCATCTATATTCTATACTATGTTATTCGTGGGAAAGATGCCGATGAGTGGGGTAATTTTTGTATAAATTTTAGGGAGATATAATTTGGGTGCTCAGTTATCACCGTGCATCAGGAAGTAACGGTATTGTTGTGATTATAGTTTGCTAGAAAGTCTGTGAAAATTAACGTGGAAAAAATGTATTTGATGCTAATTAAATTCTGTATTGTAGAGAATAACCAGTTTGTGCTTATAGTTTGCTTGAAAGTTTGTGTTGTGAAATCAAATGTGTCAAATTAAAAGTGTAATGAGTGTATGAATGCGTTAATTGCACTGTAATTAATTAGTAGTTACGGTATTTGTTGTAATTACAGTTAGCTTTAAAGTCTGTGTTGTGAAATTTTGTGTCAATAATAACAGTGTACTTATTGGGTGTGTACAAATAAATGAGTGATTTTCGTGCACGTGATTTAAAATGTGTACTATGAATTGACGTAAATATTAAAATTCATGAAAATATGTACAGAGTTTAAAAATAATACAGACAATACAATCACCAGAAATATTCATCGCAATTGTATTAAAATTGTTGAGTTGATATTAAGACAAAATTTAATCAGTTGTTAAATGAGAATCGTAGTCAACAGCCATTCTTTGAATGACTCATGAATATTGAGTTTGTTTATTTAAGGGAAGGCTGATAAGTGTAAAAATACCGATAGAAATATCATTTAATAGGTAACGTTTGAATGACCTAGTTATGAAACGTGTAAGATAATTATAATAATTAATGTATAAATTGTTTTAGTGATATGGAGCGTATAGCAATGTTAATTAAATTGTGATAGTGCCTTGAAAACTTATTGTCTAGTATATTAATAAAAAAATTTGGAATGGTTTTAGATTCCACATTTAAAAACGAAAATGTAAAACCGAATCGAATCTTCCATTTGTTAAAAAGTTGAAAGTTGAAAAAAAAAGAAATGTCTTGTGCCATGGAATATGATTTAAAAAAATCTTTTATTCTCATTTAGTTTTGGTAATCCTTGGCCTTAATCTCTACCGGCCAACTATAAAGTCTTTGACGCACATAAGTGTTGACTCTCAACTCATCAACTGTATAAACAAGGTGATATCACTCTTGCCACTCCAGCTCATTGCACAGGTGGTAACGGCCGTCTATTGTTCTAGTTTGTCTATGCCCATTTACAGGCATATTGAATGTGACTATACAATCATTAGACAATAATGATTTATCTAATACAATTAAATGAGTGAGTGACGTTTAAGTTCTCAACATGATTTTCATTGAGTTAGACAGAAATAAAATGTGACATTGATCCGCCCGGTCATGGCGGGAAAAATAAACGAAAATGTATTATGGCTGCCCATGAACAATACATTATGTAGGTATATGAAAAGAAACATGAACGAAGATATGGTTAATTTAATATCCGTACTAATTGAAATTGCTTTGTAATTGTTAAGTTGGCCTCCTAATTCCAATTAGCATAACCTTTTTAAATTTTGACATTAAAACCAATTTTAACTTTTGCCCATAATTAACTTCGCTACTTAACGATAGTTTAGACAGCAATGCAGGCATACCGTACCAGTTGCCGGCGTCATTAATCGGATCAATGATGCAATAAACCCGGGCCATAATATTAACGCGTGAAACGTAAGCCGAGCTAATTGCTTTTATCGGCTCCCATCGGCACCCTCAATTCAACTGTAATTGAAAACTAATTAAACGGCCGCCCGCCGTAATCTTCAATTAGCCATAGATCATAATTATAACGCTTTCGATATATCGCGTTTCAATCAGTGAAACCCTTGCACGTGTTGTAACAATGCGCAGTATTCCAATTGTGATGAATAATGCACGTGTCCATCGGTATTTGCACCGAAAAAAGTCTAATTTTAACCCAAATTCTGCAAGAGTTGCGGAATCCAAAATAAGGGTTGCAAAAAATCCTTTCTAACCCGGCGCGCATACACGTGCATCGAACAATGCGTCGATGAGTCACGGCGATCGCGGGCTGAGACTCGACCAGTATATTAAACTCGAGAAGGAAAAAAAAGCATAAGCGCTCACCGTTGCCGCGTCAAGAATTGTACATCTGCCGAAATTTCTCACGGCTCGGTTCGAACGTGTATGGTATTAATGCCGGACAAGTTCGCTATCTCTACCTACGTATTATGGTAATTGAGCGGCTAGCGGGACTGTTGGAGATAATTTTTAATCAATGGCGTCTCGATTAGCATATCTTGTTCTCGTTTCGCGCGAAGTCTACGCCTATGTTGCTTTACTAGTATTATGACGGTGTTTTTAACGGGGATAGTGTTAATTTCTTTTTGAAATTTACTTAAATTGTACAAAAATTACATTTCGGGTACAAGACTTTTTGCAGTAAAACGAGTATTTATTTGTATTGATGACATGTTATCGTTTTATGCAGGGAAAGAATGAAAATGACGCTCACGAAGAAAAACTTGGAAAGCTCTTCGTAATGAAGTTAGATACTATTAAAATAAAACAGAACGTTTTATTTTTATATTATCTAACTTCATTACGAAGAATATTTAAGGCGATACAAATGATACAGAAAGAACTAGGTATTATTTACAGTAATGATTTATTATTGTCTTATTAATTAAAAAAAAGAAATTACACAGTGCTTTTATTCTAAACACAAGAAGGAAATTAGGTTCTGCTAATTCATCATTTAGAAAGATGATGCGTCATAGTTTGGCCTCATTTTTTTATTATCATTTGTGTCCACATGTTACATGTACAGCTAATTAGTTAAGTTGTATGTTTGTTTGTTTTTAGACTGAGCGCTGAGAGATTTGAATAGTCTGATCTTAATTAGTCATGCATAATCGTATACATACATTAAAAAGCATGCACATGCGAATGAGTATTTAACATGTATTGTGATGTTAATGATTATATAGCCGCAATGGAAAAGTACTTATATTTTATTTTTATTAGAAACAAACGGTCATATTTTCTAAGTTTCTACGTATATTGTTGTTACAAACAGACCTATAGTTTCCTTCTTTAATCAAGTTACATATAATTAATATGAGCTTAGCTCCGAATTAGTATTAGTGTAATGTTACTTGAAATGATAATTTATTAGGATTTAATTGGTCATTCGGTCAATTTATAATCTGTTATTAAGATAGGAATATAAAATGAACAGATTGCAGGACAAGCCAAAATCAGGAATCAAAGGCTTTTTTTATCAAGTGTATTGTACAGCAAAATATATCAATATCTGACAGTTTACTACAATCATTGTATAGTCTGCAGGCACGCTTTATAAAAATGTTATTACAATATTACGTTTTACATATTATTATGACGCGCTTTTACAATGTTTAAAATAATTGTGGTTTATACTGTTTGATAAGCATGTTTCTGATAATGCATATTTATAAGCATGTTTTTGTGTTTGATTATTTGAAGGCTTTGGAGTATTTCTTAAAATTAACATATATTGTGTATACTAGTTCAAGTTTGCTTATTGAAATTGTATTGCTTGTAAACCTATTCGCTATTTTTGATACATATATGATTTGATATTTATAACCAAATATTATTCAGTTGTGCATGATTGCAAATTAATTTACATTAAGTGGCTTGTTTTACTATATATTATATATTGTAATTGTAATTGCTGATATGTTACACTGTGTATTCTGTTATGGCTTACTTTTTTCGATAGTTTTTTTAAGAGTTTGCTAATTGTTTGCAATTATTTGGCTTAAGAACTTGTTTTGTTAAATGTTGCACGTAATTTTTGTATAGCCGTGATTTTATAAAATTGAATCTATCATTTAGGTATGTATTAATATTTTATGAAGAAATTGTATGAGTTAAAATATTGTTCAAATGGCTTTTATGAGCTTGGTTGCATTTTTATTGGTTGTAATAAATAAATGGCACTATTTCTGGGAGTGCTTTTTTAATTCCAATAATTGGTATTCCATGCAAAAATGGTATGAATGAAACAATACATACAATTCTGTGTATTTTTGTATACCATTTACGTTCATTTTAATGCTTAATGTTTGAATGCACGTACTTAATTGTATCTAGAGACATATTGTCCTAACACAATCAATCGCATGCAGAGACAGTGAAAGCTTCGCACGTGCATTTTGTATAGTATTTTTTTATTGTTATCATTTTACTACTAACAATAGTGTTGCGTACAATAGATTGTACAACTCTACGTTTCTTTTGCATGTAACTTGTAAAGACATGTCGGTCGTAGAGCCTGCGACAGGTTGAAACTTGTTCGGGGTTGATTTCATGCAAGCTACACGTTTTTTAATTTTGCAATCTCAAGGTTACTTGCACGGTATGCTTTATTTGAGAAAGTTATTGCGAAATGTGGCCAATTTTTATGGCAATGTATGGTTTTGGATTTTGATGAGTATAAGGTTTTTCATTAAATTATTTTGTTATGGTAAAATATTTTAGGTGCATAATGACTATGCTTTCCATATATTGCATTGTTTTATTATGAATGATAATATTATTAAATTATAATTGAAATATTATAAATATCTAATATATTGGATATTGGGAATACTGTACTGTAAATATCTGGAAGTTAATTTTGTGCAATTATGGTTATTTAGTAGGAAATTGGTTTGCTACTTGGTTGCCAAATTGTTTTTAGTTGACAACGTTTTTAATGACTACTCGTATAATTTTTGCATTTTTTGACTCTTTATGATAATCAAACTCAAATATGCTGTAGTCATGTAAATATTTTTTAAATGTTTGCAAGTATTTCAGTATTATCAATATTTCTACAATTCCAGCACGCTTTCCCGCCAAAACGCCACGCATGCCAACATTTCGCTCGAATTCCACCATCCATAACACGGTCTTACATCTCCGATTACCCTTATTAGAGCTCCAATTCCATACCAATTACGCTTTACCAATCTGATAACAATGCTTGTCCAATTCGGTGTACAAATAAAGGGTCATTATCAAAGTAAGGCTTACTAAAAAAGCGGCGTTTAAAAAGCCAGTAGCTCAAGCGCCGCGGGCTCTGCACGTGCGGACGAACCGGTCTTGGCCGACGCGCGCCCACAAGTCCAACTACTTTTTAACCTCCCTGCAAAACCAGCCAGCTTTATACAACCTGATTTTAAATCAAACCTTATTGGTATTCCACTTTTAAAATGCGATAAAACAAAGCAATCAGTTTGAATATCGAATACCTCATTGGAATTCCATGTTTGAAATTATGCTTCTGTGCTTTTTCAGGATATTACAATTTACTGCAGGAATCGTAATATCAATTTGTTGTTTGGTTTCTATTTTTGTTTATATTTTAATAAATTATTTGTTGTGTGTTTATGTTGGTAAGGTATGAGAAGGGTATTATATAAGTTAAAGATAACATATTCATTTCAATTATTTTATTTTCATTTCCTTTTCATGTAAAATGGGTTTACAATAATAAATAATATATGCCTACAACAATTAAAGCTCATACTATGATCACATTAAAGCTCACTATAACCTATCCAGCTAAGTTTTAATTTATACAAACAATCATTTTCAAAAAATATCACAATCGAAAATACATTTAAAGCTTTCGAGGAGTTATCACGTGGATTTAGCGATATCTAACCCTAACTATCCTAAATGGCACATAAGAATTAAAGCTAACATCACAGACGGTTGCTGAAACCACTGGTTTCACGGAAGACACAGATCGTTGGAAGACAGTTGATCGCGATATTCAGTTTAGGCTTGCACCCAGCGGTCTTGGAATGCGGGGTACTGTTGTTCCGCGGTCTGGCACTCCGTGTAGCAGTGGGCGGTCGCGAAGTCAGCATCTTGTTTGGAGACAGCCGTCCAGAAAAAAGTGCCGGCGTCGGTGCGGGCGAAGTGAACAGGTACGTAGAAGTTGTCCGGGTTCACTGGCACGATGTCACAGGTCTGGTCCTCGTTGTAGACAAGGAAGGCAGCCCGGCAGGGCATGCCTCCACTTCAGCGTAAAGCTTGCGCTCGAGCAACTCGTTACTTGAGTTCTGCTCGTCCTCGTAGCACGTGTCGCAAACTTTAGCGGGAACGCGCTTCGTTGTTTTCTTAATGATCTTCATCAGCGGCTTTAGCAGCGCTTTCAAGCCGCTGTTCTTCATTTTTTCGCTGTTATACTTGTTCTCGTTCATCGAGTTGTTTGTGGCGACGATGTATTCGTTGTTAGCGTAGTAAGACATGTTTGAGTGTATTGAGCGTGTGTCGCAAGTGAGATCACAGGCGGGAATGTAGGACTACCCGGCTCGCACCACTATATATACCCGGCGCGCCGCCCCGGCGCAAAGCGTACGTAAAAAGCCCTTTGCGTGTGTGGGTGGATCGAGAAGATTATTCGATACCCCAATGCTTTTAGCGCTTGACAATAACTTTGATGTTTTGTCAACATTGTAAAGAGTTGATAAAACATTCTAGTTTGGTCAAATGTTGTGGTAAACTTTTTTAACATTATGATAATTTTTGTATAAAATTTAAAAGTTTGTGTATGAGATTTCCATTTATTTTTGATATTAAAGTATATAAATAATTATATTCAACGCTTAAAATCACCATAACAGGTACAAGAACCACCTCTTCACCATTTTATAAAATAAACTCTAATCAGTTACTCGATATCATGAGCCGTATTATCTATTCAGAAATACAGATTAACTCTTCATCGAGTTATCTTAAATGCGTCGAAATGACGCCAATTAGAAATGATAAAACAAGTAGAGATATTACATATTTCGCATCAATTATTCAACTTAAATATGCAAATATTATCTTGCAATTTCATCAACCGTGTTAGCTACACGCCAAGTACAGTCATGCGTAATGTAACAAGTGGTTCATTATGTTTGATTAATTCATGGGAACAGGGGCACGTGCCGTCCACACGGTCTGTGGGTAAACAGGCCTTATGTTGCTCATTGCCCTTACAATAAGGGACAATGCATTTGTTACCCCGTCCGACGGGGTCACTAAGTCAAAGTTGGGGTGAAAACTGACCCGTGCGGCGCGCGCGCTCGGCGCGTGACGTTATTTGGAACGTCGATTGTTTCATTATTCAAATAAAAATAAAGATATTTTATTGGATATTTAGATTTTTGATGAATTTAGTAAAGGGTTTGTAGACTCCTTGTGAGTTATTTGTTGTTTGAGAGAGGGAACTATTAGTTTTGGTATTCAATAGATAAGACCGGTTTGCTTTCGATTTTTGTATGATATGTGTGGGTTTTTTTTCTGTAGCTATCTTAAATTTGCGATATGTTATTAAGTTGGACTATACATAAACAAAATTTTAATATATATAAATATAACAAAATTATTATGCAAATGAAATTGTAATGCTATCCTATCATCAAATCAGGAATTTGAATTATCCACATCCAAGTTCATTAGCATTGTGTTTACAATAAGTAGTATAAAATAAAATGCCACCTACACACGAAATATTCATCTCGTACCGGTCGAAACATGTAAGATTTTTTCATCATACGTCCGATGAGAGTATTACAAAAAATACAAGTTTAAAAGAAATCAGTGTAGCGGTGATAGTGGCTGGCAGCCAATGGGGTGCGCGAGCGCCGGCAGGTGTCGCGGTCCGAAGGCTCGCGCACGCACACACCCACACACGATATACGAGCATTGAACACGTGCATTCGAGGGGGATGAATATACAAAATCCCCCACGGACCGAGCGAGAGGTGAGATATTTTTTATCCATATGAATAGATTCACGACTCCCTCATATCCGAAATAGGGTAACGCAAAGGCTAATTTGGTTATTGAAAATTGAGGGGTTGGTCGTGGGAATGCTCTCCGTTCCTAGGTTCCCAGGGCTGCTCGCACATTGAGTTTTTTTCGGCAACGCGAGATTCGGAACGGCGACAGATGGCAAACGTGGATCTTTCCCGTTCTGCTTTGTTATAATAAATCGTGGGGAATTGGAATTAAACATTCCATTTTGATGGCTCACCGCTCGGGGGAGGGATGAAGATGTAAACAAGTGTAAAAGGGGTCAGTGGAACTCGACCAACGTTATAATTAAATGTCTATTAGAGCCATTTTGGGGTTATGGAGGGTTAGGGTTGAATTTTCATTTTAGGGTGATTGCTTTAGTCAAAAGGATTGCGGGAAATGGTTTTGGGAGAGTAGCTGTGAGCAATTACGTTATTAAATTGGTTATTTGTTACGATTTTGAAATGAAAATAATTAAGCAAATTTAAATATGTTGAGGCTGTTACATTAAGTTTGAGGATTGGAGGGTTTTTATGAGTACAGAACGATCAAAGATGACAAAATATCATAGATTATATATTAGTTTATGGCTGTTAATATATAGTAGATAATCATAAATGGTCAATCATCTCATGAGAAATTTCTAGCTATGCGACTCCATTTATAAATAACTATACAAGATCTGTAAGAAATGATTTATTTCATAAAAAACCGTTATCCAAGGTTCTATAACTATAAATCGACCACAGCCTTTGCAATAGACCCCAATCTAAACAATGATATTTGGCTTTTTTCCAGGATCATTTGTCACAAGGTAAATCTGTTTCCCACGTTGTGGAGATGCAAAAAGCTGTCACAAAGGTTGGTCAGAATGCACCTGAGAGTTTGCGTCATCCAAAAAGGCATTATGCAGTAACAAGTGTATTCGTGGGAAACGCTGGGGTGAAGTCGCCCCCGCCCTTGGTATTGTGAGCAGTGCGAAGGGTGCGAGGGTCATGCCTTTGATTTTTTCGTCACTTGCCATTGAATATCAGGTGCGTGATTACCATGACATTGGAAATTAGTGTAAGTGTATAAACCTTGGTTTTCGTTGTGCAAGTCTTGTTATATTTTATTTCGTCGTATTTTTATTTGTAAGAGCTTAAGAAGGTACTTATTTTCAAGTTACTTTGTAAAAAAAATAATATTATTTTTAGAAAGATTTGTAAATATCGTAAGAGTTTAATGTTAGAAGTGCAATAAATTAACGATTCATAGGTTGTGTGTGAAGTCGTCCAATCCGCACTGGGCCCGCGTGGATGACTAAGGCCTAATCACCCTATACGGGTAGGCTCGTGCCCTCGGTGGGGACGTTTAATGAGCTGATGATGATGAGTGCAATTAATAATTTAAATTATTGTGAAGTTTGTGGATCAATAACTGTTATTTCAATAAATACCTAAAGCAATTGATTAAAATACCAGTTATTGTATATTGTATTAAAATATTACAATCTAGTTATTATATTTTTAATGGCCTACCATGGAGGTTTAATGCTAGAAAGCTGTATTAGCTTTCTAGCATTAAACCTCATGGTAGTTCTAGTATTATAATAATATTGACTTACGTTAATGTAAACTAGTAAAATGTGTAATTAATGTATAGCAAATTTATTCCTCACTAATAAATGCAATTATAAACACTTTACAAACACTAGTAAGCAAATGCCTAAAACTGACTTTCTTAATACATGTGTAATAAATACATAGATTATTAATGCTAAAAAGAAAAAAGGATTCAGCAAATCGTAGATGTTTGAAAAAGAAAACCATTAGTAACAATCCAGCATCCCCCAAAGTTTTCGAGTGTGGGAATTTCAGTTACGAGATCTTCAAATAAAAGTTGAGGGTGGAAAATAAAAGGCCATGTATAAATCAGCCCTAATCGTCCCTTTTGTTGGCTTGTACACTTGTTGCATCACCCAAACTGTATATCTTAAATAAACATATATCTAATGCCACAGACAGTTCAAACTTTTAAGCAAAATGACTTTATTGCAATGGCATAAGAGTTAATTGAATGTTACGTGACTGTATGGAAATACACTAGGGGTGAGAGAACTATAGGGCGGATAATTTCGGGGGTTGCTGAACAATTAACCGAATCGCAGGTAAACTCATTTTGAATTAACAGAAAAAAGGGATCAGGTGATATTGCATTTATAATGTGAGATCTGATTAAATTATAATTATATAGCTTTATGTTATATTTAGAATTATTTTAACATTTATCTATCTTTAAAAATGTTTTAACGGTTATTGTTTATGTTTTAATTATGTTGTTTTATTAGTTGCTTACGAGTTATTACGTAAATACAAAACGGTTGTACCACGACAAACTACTTAATTTTAAGAAGCCATTTATGAGATAATATTGTTAATAAATGCTACAAATAAAAAAGTAAATTGGGACCTATCCCAATTAATATATTTAAAAAAAGGTTAAAAAAACCCGATATGTTTTAGTTCTAGAGCCGTTTTATTAATGGTTTTTTTTATTTTTTTCTAGTCAATTGTCACAACATGTAATTTTTTGATTCGATTTTAATTTTAAATAAATTAATATGTACACTTCAGATATTTATTCTATTGATATTAAATAATACAATTTTTGTTAACTATAAGCGTGAGTTGATCTATTTACACATTGCATGGAAATATAAAAAAAAACCGCCAAAATAGGTCATAAAAGTATTGAAATGAATGTCTTGTTATTTTGCCGGCTTCAATAATGCCTACTGACATTAGAGAATGCCACGCCTACAAATCATACCGACAGAATACTAATACTCTGTCGGTACTTAAAGGAGCTTGTTCTATTAAACGTTTTTTGTCATTAATATGTAAAAACCTTTCAAACTACCAAACTGGCTTCATCCTAATGAGTTGTCGGTCATTAGCGTCTAAGGGAGGCAGGCGATAATCACCCTCCCATTTGTGGAGCCTCTCGTTACACTCTTTTTTTTTGTAGGTAATTCTTTTTATTTTGAATAATTCCAGCTTTGAAAATTTGATGGTTTTGGATGAAGGATTAAAAAGGCGGTTTATATGAACCGACAATTTTATAGAGATTTTCTTCATTGTAATACACAAAATGAACCTTAAACCTCTATTTTAATGTTATCAGAATCCTCAGAATCATAAGATAATTTATGCGGACTCATCAAAAGAAAATCGATAGTTCGCTTTTACAGTTCGCTTTTTAAGATTTTTACAATTTTTTATAACATTCTCATACCTAATGGTCATATTGTTGGTGCAGTAGATCCATATAAAATTAAGTAGTATTTTAACAAGTCAACACATAACTCACACGAGACATGAAAATCATAGACATATAAGGTTGCCTTTGAAAACCAATAATACAAAAATAATAAAAAATTAAAACTTTATTTAGATCATAAAAAGAATGTCATTTTACATTTATCTGTCAGGTGTATTTATGTATTAAGGTATATATATATTTTAAAACTAATAAATTATTTCCTAGCTCTTGCATTGAGTACTTTGGCATACTTTTTCCATGTATCCTAAAAACAATTAATAAACTTTCATCCCGTGAAGTGTAAACGCACCTATAATTCGAGGAGTTCCAAAAAGTTGGGTTATTTCTTAGATTTTTTAATTAAGGATCAGTCGCGCTATATGGGGCCAAATTCCAATAAGATTTTACTCTTTTCCCCATTTCTTAACTAGAACAGATGCTGCGTTAGACCCATAACTTCCACATTTTATTGCGCTCGCGCACGCAATGATTCTGAATTGGAAGATTATCCCGTATCGTTTTGATAATTTAATTATATTCATGATATTTCTGAAAGCCCATAAAACGTTTAGTGTATTGTAGGCTCTACGTGGACGGTCATAGCGCTCAATTTTCAAAATTCACAATTCAACTAAAAAAGTAATATAATATAAAGCTGGTATATTATATTTAAGCGACATGAAATATGTACATTACTTCATAATGCTACTTTACATCATTCATGCCACATGCGAGCAAACAACAACTTAATTCGTTTGAAATCACAAGCCACAGTAACT
This sequence comes from Leucinodes orbonalis, assembly GCA_019425675.1. Lineage (NCBI taxonomy): Eukaryota > Metazoa > Arthropoda > Insecta > Lepidoptera > Crambidae > Leucinodes > Leucinodes orbonalis. The sequence goes on from PQWD01006082.1 coordinate 12,111, forward strand.
GCTTAAAGTAGAAACATAGAAAATCTTTTGTTGTCCACTCAAGTAAAACTGACTGTTATTATTTCTAGGCTAAGAACTAAGAGGGCTAACTGTCTAGTTTTCGATTTTTTTATTGAAATATATAGTTAAGAAGCAACCGAACTATCTGATGAATATTATTATTTATTTTTAAAAGATTTTTATTTATTTATTACCATATTTACATTATCTACCTACTCGTATCTAATAAATATCTATACGACAAGTCTTAACCTTAAGCGGTAATTCATGCTACAATCCTAAAAGTAAAATTAAAATACGATTACCTGTAATACGAATACAAATTCGTGTGTCACTTTAGATGTCAAGTGACAGTATTCATTGATTTTTGCATGTTTTACCCTTCAATGTTGAGTTTTTTTTTATAGACTTTTAGCAGTTGGACGCTAATACTCGTAGTCTTTACAACTTCACCGAGCAAGAATAGGCGAGAGCTTTATCAAATGCATGAGGTTTAAGGCGGAAGTAATAGGCTCGATTTAGGTACCTACGCAAAAGGCCTTAAATACAGAGTCTTCATCATGTAAATACAATTATAGAATGGTAAAAGAAATATTTTTCTAGTCAGCACTGGGGTTACACAACTCTTTAACATATATGCCTTTCGGATTAAAAATCTCTGTTCATTAATTAAAACCACAGTAATTAACATACCAATTGACGCACTGGCAAATTGAGCTTAGGCTAAGACCCAGCCTGAAGGACTGATGATTTTGATCTGGTTAAGTAGGCAGGTAGCCGATGGATGGAAGTCAAGTTAATCCTTCGTTAAGCAGTCATCTATTAGGCTTCAATGAAAAAACACGTAAAAAATGTACCTGTCGACAGTACTGGGAACACCTCAGTTATCATACAGCGTTATTGAACCTTGGAACGACGCTCTTACCGTGAAGGAAAACATCGTGAGGAAACCTAGCACGCCTACGAAGAGATTCAAAGGTTGTGCGTGAAGTCGGCTAATCTGTACTGGACCCGCGTGGACGACTAAGGCCTATACACCTTAACGGGTAGGATCGTGCCCTCTTTGGTGACATATAATAAGCTGATGATGAACCCTTTGATCGCCAGGAACCCACACAATAGAATATCTATTCTTTCAGATGCCTTTAGGTGTCATTGGCGTTCAAAGAGTTAAAGATAGCTCAACCGGGTAGCATCTGTATAATTGGTGCGTGTACGACACTTGCATTGGTAGGCGCGCGCTAAACACGCGCAGGCGCAGCGCGGTTAATGGCCGGCGCGCGACAACATTAGCCGAAAAGAGTATAACTCACAAGCGGAAGCGATTATAGTACCGATATGAACATGTCTATACTGGCGAAGAACATTGTTGTTAGATGGCTCATAAATCTTCAACTTCTTGAAGGTCAGCTTAACTTATGTATACTTTTATTAACAACAGAAATAGATGATTTTCTGTTGTAACTGGGTATCTGGCGTAGAAAATATTAAATTTTGAGAGCTGAATTCCTTTTGTAATAAACCAATTTCGTAAACAGTCTCAACGACACCAATCGGATGATAAGTGATGTTTGTGCCTTAAGCTGGTCAGGAGAGAAAAAACAATTATTTCCAAGACGTAGGCACTGTACCATTTAAACCTTTATACTGCCAATTATCGTAATACCTTCCTCACTGTAACACACAACAAATCTCCTGAATAGAAAAAGTGGTATTTTTGAAAGATATATCACAGTTCTTTTGACAATGAAATCCATTATTTATTAATTAACATTTTAAAATGAATGTTGAAGTAATAAAGTTATATTGGACTATTAAAAACTGAAAAAGTTAGCATTAGCATAGCCTCCCGAAAGTCGTATTTCAACTATACAAGTCGCTTACGCGTGTAATTTGCACCAAACCCTTGAGAACTCCCACAAATTGCTCGAATTACCGTCATTGCACTTAACAATTTATTTATTGCTGGTCGCCGTGGCGCTAATGGGTCTCAGCGACCCGACGCTCGACGTTGCTATTAATTACGCGTTCTAAGACCAATCCAGCGGGTCTTGTAATTAACCGGCCCCTGCTAAGGCTGGCAACTTATTTCTCTCGTTTCTTCACCTCAATTAATGAAGGGTTAGAGAAAGAAATGGTCGTGGGTTGGTTGATGGAATATGCACTTGATTCTATTAGTACCTACTTAGCAGTATTTGGTTTGTTAGAAAATACCCTTACATACTTCTTGTATCAGCTCGAAAAGTACACAACAGTGCCAAACTTAGGACGTCCTCCACGACAGTGAGGATTTCCACCATCTCATCGTTTGGCTGGCGGTTTGGAGTTACCAGGCACAATAAAAGTTTAAGTATTAGGTTAGGTAATTATAGTTCAAATACGTTAATGAATCCCCTAGGCTCGGACCTAGTTTTGGAAATGTCATCTACATTAGTTTTAAATAAACAGGATAATTACTACCACTAAATACAACATTTAATTTAATACATGGTTAATTAGACAAAGGTTAAACTTCAATAAGTTATCGTTGCTATCTGTTCGTTCTCTGCTTAATGTATTTTTCCTAAGCCACCTTTTAACATATAACCACCAAACACAATAGAAAATGTTAAATATTCAATTTTTTTAGTTACAAAGTATAGGACGGTCAGGATTCTCACATGGTAAGTGACACGCTGACCATGACAGAGCGGCATTGATTGAGACAACAACTGATTGACTGTTATTATTCTTTATCTATGCCGCACTGCGCCCGTCGCCCGAGACAACAGGTGCCTTATACCCTAGTAACTTTATTAGCTACAGTGCCCTCATCCCGAAACACAGAAGTGCAAAACACTCCTATTTTACGGAACGATATTTATCGACGAAATCTCCAAATCGCCACTTGGAATGTTTTTTCTTTTTTTCACTTTTTAGTAGTATAATCCTATTTATGATAAGCTTCGCAGCTAACTTGTACGAGGATTGATAAGAAGGTTATCTTTCAAATGGCTCTTTAAGAAACCGAGAAGCATAATCGAGAGGATAGTCGAGGGTTGAACTGACGGTCGTCAATGCAAGATAAGATGCAGTTTTTATAACATCGCTGAGCGATATTTATTATCACATGCGATAAAATACATCCCTTGCTAGGGTTGATTCATTTTAGATAAATGTTAGATGCGTTGTTAGAGTTTACATTGAATGATGTCAAAGTTAGTTAAATGATATAATTTAACTTAACCAGTAAGAAGTACTGGACATTATTGAGAGTTAAAGATATATAAGTATTTTTTGTCATCCCTTCCGCCATATACAAGTCCTAGTAGTCTCAAGTCCTACCATCTTAGCGTGATGCTTTTAACGTACGACGAGTCTTGTACTTTGTTTTGCAGGAGGCACTATGATGCAAATAGACTTGAGCCCTAGCCGAGAAATAGAGAGATACTTGGGCCCTACATCTCATACATAGTAAAATTATCTTATTTGAAGATAATATAAAAACGGAACACCACAAACAAATTATATTTTTTTTAAGAAGTAGGTACATGGTGAAAAGTAAATGTCAAAACATTTTTTGAAAATTCTTTCTTTTTATTAGTAATCAATGATAAATATCAAAGAACCTACTATTCGGAATTAAAAACAGAGTACTCTTGAAGTTCGACTAAAAGTAATCCATTAAATATATGGACAGCCGTCCATATAGCCCTGGATTTATCTCTTTGAATCTTTTATATGCACTTTATCACCATTATTTAGAGACGTGATAAAATGCTCAAACGTGAGGGGTTAATACATTTCGTCTTGGAGGGTAACTTTAATGGTCAACTTTTGTTTTAGGCATCCTAATATTTTAAAACGCTACTCATTGATTATTATGAATTTATACTTCACAATTGCTAAGTGCAATTTAAATATATATATATATTACAGTACAATTACAATTGAAAACAGTCTATTTGGAAGAGACGTGATCACTTCAATTTGAACTTGATAGTTAAGTATTAATCAACAAAATCAATATTAACAAAGTTCTAAAAATAATACCGAATAATGAAACATATAAAATATATGATAGTGCTCGGTTCAGGTTGAGTTTATGTAGTCACCTAACTAAATTTATATTAACAACCGATATTAAACAGCCCATTAGAGACAATTAAAAACATAATCATAAAACCGCACTAAAGCATCAAAGGCGTATAAGAGAATCAGATATGTGAAATTGGTCAATCGTCAATAAGAGATTCCATGTAAATGGTCCCGGCATAATTGTAGCGGACCGCGGTCCTTTGCCCTCAGTAATTTGACGTCATTAGGGGAAATCAACGAGAACGACCACCAATCATCGGTAATTAGGTGTTCCGGAGGTGCATTAGCGCAAAAAGGTGTTATATCGGGGATTTTAACTCTTTCGTATTAAAGTTTCATCAGGGAATGGGTAATTTGCGAGGACTGTTAATGCAACCTTATATTATGAGTGAGAAAATGACACCTCAATACGCTTTTGTTCAAGAAAATTTGTCATTTGTTTAATTAAATATCGATTCGCTTTTTCAGTGTCAAGCCTTGAATATTACTTGATAAATTATTGTCTATCACATTTAAAATTCACGCCAATCCGCGTCCACGTGTTTTTATTAGTTAACAAGTCAGTAAAACTAATTTAACATAGTATTTGTTTTATTCTAAACATTGTTACTTGTTGATGTTAGGGGTTACTGCCTTCAATTTTTGCGACTCATGGCAACCGTAATGGCTCTTGGTACATCTTGCCGAACAAGAATTTCAGCTCTGGCCATTCGCCAACACGCTCTGAATAGTATTTATCTAAACTCAAAAAACTCAAAGTATCTTTATTTCAATAAACCTTTTACAGATACTTAATTATCAGTTGTTATTATTATATTTTTTATGACCATAACACTGATTTGGAAATACTAGGATTTTGCTTGGGTATATCAAAATATCGTTCACTATTATTGAAGTACGGGCGAATGAAGCTGGAATTAGTTCCTGCAGCACCCTGGGACCCCTATAAATACTTTACCTTGCACATAATAAAGAGCTACTATATTTCCTCCAAACATCAAGCTGTATTTTGTGCACTTTTATTCTGGTAGTTAATTTGAATAATCGTTAACCCTTTCTAACCGATTGATTGCTGGTTAGCGGTCGTTACGGTGAAATTATCGTGCCGCAACAACAAAAGGGTTAATTCGATCCCAACCCCTAACTGATGTGTTAATTTCAGTATAAACGATTTGGTGGTCAAATTTGGTCGACTGGTAAAAAGTAGTTAATAGGATTTAAAATGCAAGTGTAATTATTATTTTAAAAAACTATATAATCAGAATGTAAAGAAAAGTATAATGCTAAGTAACTAACAGCTTTATAAATTTACCTGTGACCTGTATTAATATGTATAGTAGTCTACTTTGGTTTCTAGATCCCACCTATTTCTAGTCTTAGTTTTTAAAAAGTAATGTTCGTTATTTATGTACAGAAACAAACGGTAACACGGTTATCAAAGTACTAGAACAATTTTCACAGATGCATTTAGAGTTCCCTCAACTCTGAACGCATACTAATAGCACAACTCTTATGGAGGGCATAATAGGTAAGACTGAATTCTTTTTATTTTAATAGAGTTTAATTGTGAAGTCGAGCCTAGCTCAGTTGAATGATAGTTTTAGAGGAGACAAGAATTAGTCACATGTCACATTTCAGAAACAAATTATAGAAGATACATTATTTCTGTCGACATAAAACAATATAGGACCATAGAATTTCATGGTTAAGTAATAGGTTTTCAATAAGCCTTATTTTTTCCTATGCAATACACTTGTGTATTTCTAATACGGATGAATTTTCTTGTAGAAGAGTCAACGCGATGTGAACTCTAATGAGGAATTACTTCTAAATGCACTGTCCTGTGAGTAATCAGTGGAAGCATAATTGTATGGTGGAACGTAAATGGTGTTCGGTGACGATAATTGTATGTCTTAGTTCTTACCGATCGATGTTTATTTGAAGACTGTGTTCTGAAAACCAGCGACAAAATATAAAAAAGTTCATAAAAAAAATATTGTTATTACATTTTGAACGCCACGCCACAGCAAATCAATAAAATACCTACGAAACAGTAACACTAATCGTTTTTAACATTTTTGAGAGCCTAATTTGGTCTCGTTGTTTGACGTTGGCGTACAGGACAGCAAGTGCTTGTCATGTATAGACGACGTTGGCGGTCAAAAGGTTAGATAAATGCTTCCATAGGAAGTATCGAGTTTTTAGTATTACGGCTTAGAATGGTTTTTCAGTTTGATGGAAGCTTTAAAGCGCATATTACCAATTTATTGATAGTAATATGAATGTTTCAATATAATTTGATTTATGATCTTTGCTACATCATATATTAGTTAAAGTTTGGAAGGTATATGATTATTCTCCTCCTCAGTTAGTCGTATTTTTGTCATGCATAATGAATAATTTCAAGGTACACATACATCAAAAGTTACCATTCTACTTTCATTTTGAAATATAAAATGTAGGCTAGTGTTTCTAAACATGTTCTATTATTATAATCAAACTAGATCACCTAAAAAATTAACACGGAAATCTACCTATAAAGCCTACACAAACAATCCATAAGCCCTCAAATTTTATAACAACAAAGATTTACCGATGAACCTGTAAAAACAAAGAGTCATCATCGATCATTTGAACCGGACCGTGCTCGGTAAACCGAAAACCGTGCTCCGAAATTACGGGCCTAAGAAAACAAAAAAGCGCTGTTCCCGAAGATTTATTTAAGGGAGCGTAAAGATCTGTTTATGGTATGCGTCGGTAATTAAGGGGCGGCGCGCACACGTGCGTCCGCGCAAAAACGAATAAGAAAAAACTATACCTGTTCGCCGAGAGCAGGTCCGCTGACACGCTCTGAAGGGGGTAGGGTTCTCAAACTTTACATCGCGTTGTATGGTATGCGTAGGCATTAGATACACTGATATTCCCCAAGTTAAACGTTTGGTAAAGCTCAATTCGGTGTGTTACAATAAATTGCCTTAATTTCATATCTCTATCTATCTCAGGTCATATATCGTTTATCAAAACAAAATTTTGTGTGAAATAAACTTTTAAAATATTATATTTTAAACTGAGTTTAAAAGTATCTGAGATTAGATTTGATTGTATGACTTTTACTTAAACTTATTTTGTTGTTTTTTATGACATTTTATTTATTGATTATAAAAAATGTTAAATTGGTATATATTAGCATTTGCGTAACAATATTTAATAATAATTTTAAAATTAGAAGTTTGAGGGCTGGTGTCCTGTCTCTCCTTAATGTTATCTTATTATAGCTAAAATGACTTCGGTGTTCAGAGATAATAGTGGGTCCCGGGATCTTCACCACCATTTTTTATCAGCCCTTTTTCAACTAAGCTTAAGATAATACTGCTTTTGGATATCGCGTGTTAGATAATTTGATTTTTGAATTGGACTCTTGACGCAAGGCTTGTTAATACGTTGGCGGGTTAGCGATGGATCCGTGTAATCGTAAGGTTACTTGAAACTACTCACAATTACTATGACACTCAACTTTTCTTATTTTAGAAAATAAAAGAAAAGAAGGAAGCATTATCTATGTGAATATATATAAAAATATTTTAACAAATGTGAAGCAGTCTTAAACATGTATTCAGTGACTCCTTTTAAGCATATTATGTATGCCTGTATCAGGAGACACTGCTCTTTCTTATATTATTTTGACAGTGGCTTAAAATAACAGCAATTACAATTAAAATCATCAAATTTAGACAGTTCGTAGAAAATACATTTACGTACCTAATGTTACGCAAATACTACCATATACGTAGGTATGTAGATAGATCTATCTATGTAGATAGATGATCTTAAAATTTAATCAAATAAGGTGACGAAGAAAATGTACCTACTGTGCCACTGTACTACTGTCTATAGGACTTAGTCGTCCACGAGGGCCCAGTGCGGATTGGCCGACTTCACGCGCAAACTTTGAATCGCGCAGGTTTCCTGATGATGTTTTTCTTCACCTTACGAGTGTCGAATAAGGTACATATGATTTAGAAAAATCAAAAACACAATGGTTCGCGGCGGGATTCGAACCTGCACCCTAACGATCGAAAGGATACAAACCATACCATTGAGCCACCGACGCTCCTATATTTTATTATGTTTAATTTATGTAAAATAAACTTATCAAAGACAATATGAGTTTCTGTAAAACGTTTTTAAATTACCTTGTTATATACAAATCACATTCTTCGCCTTCCACAGGTCTTGTCTGCATCCATGGCTACCGGACCAAATATTTTCCACGGTCATTTCTACCATTCGTGTCATAATTTTTCGATATCAATGTGGTTTTCATTTGAACTTCTCTGTAGGATGCGTACTTTTAAATAACAACCAACACCTAACACTTTAACTTACAGATCCTGCGAAATATAACATTAGTTCTGTTTTGAGTACATCGATTTATTTTAGTTTACGGGAGGTTTACTATAATCATACATTCATGACTTAAAAATGTATTCATCTATCAAGGTATGAATATTTAAGTATATAAATCGATAAGCTGGACTAACAGTTATAAAACTTGCTATCCAAACAGGGATCGAGTAAAAACCTAATCAGGGATTCAAATAGTAAAAGGCGTATTGTTTTCAAATTCGTCTCACGGACTGCATCATAGGCAGAATTTTAACGTCATAACAATATGATAGTGAAAGCCGTCTTCACTGGGATACTTTAATTATACGACTATATACTTTATTAAAATAAAAGTATTTTGCACTTATGTATTTCGGGATGAGGGCACTTGTAGTTCGTAAAATTACCGGGTATAAGAGACTGAGTATGAGACCGGGTATGAGAGTATCTGTTGTCTCAGGTGACGGGCGCAGTGTCTATCAGTTTTTGATTTCAATTAGTACTGTCATGGTAAGTCGTATTACTTACCATCAGGTGAGCGTCTTGACCGTCCTGTACACTTTATTACATAAAAAAACTATTTTTACGGTCTTCTAAATAAATGGACTCCATTCGAACCATGATTGAACTCTCATTATTATATATTTCGCCACAATAATATATGGGTCATAGAGAGCGGTAGTGGCTCGATGGTGTGGACTGTTGCCTTCCGATCTGGAGGGTGCAGGTTCAAATCCTGCCACGCACCAATGTGTTTTCGAATTTTCGAAATTATACGTACGTTATTCGACGCTCTTACAGTGAAGGAAAACATCGTGCGGAAACCTGCGCAGAGATTCGAAGGTTGTGCGTGAAGGCGGCCAATCCGCACTGGGCCGACGTGGACGGCTAAGGCCTGTACACCCTTTACCGGTAGGCTAGTGCCCCTCTTGAGGACATTTAATGGGCTGATGATGAATGATGATGATATATGGAACAAAGGTTGAAATGCGGATATCAAGTGAAGCCTCTCAGTGAAGTATAGGCTCATGAGATTTAATATACATTCCGAGGAATCCAGCTATGAACGTTGGACAATGTTATCCGACGCCGATCGGCACGTGTGGCCCTTCTTTATCGTTTACTTATGATTAATAGCGATCGTGTTGTTTATAAATATGCTTATGTCTTCCGAGAGATGGGGCCCTGCCTATTGAAAAAAAAAATACAAGACATTCTCTCTATTAATTTTCATAATGATTCTATTTTCAAATATGGAACGTTTTTGGTTCTAAAACTTGATTTATTGCCACTAAAAAAAATTTTTACGTCATGCTCTTCATTATAGTTTCAATGTTACGATGTAACTCGTAACTGTTTCATATATAATTACACCCAACTGCCATTACTTACAATCTGCCTATAAAAAGTTCAATTTATAAAATGTATTCTATTAAGTTACTAAAAGTTACTCATAGATGTGTGTTTAACTCTATGTACGTAGCTTACTTCTTTCTATTTTATAACCTTTTTACTTTAAAATTGTCTGTACTTGGACAATGATTGTTACCGATGCTAAGTGACTACGTTATAGGAGCGTCGCTGGCTTAGTGGTATGGACTGTTGCCATTCGATCTGGAGGTCCAGGTTCAAATCCTGTTACGTCTTTCTTTTCTAATTGATGTTTATCGTTTAGGTTGTGCGTGAAGTTTGCCAATCCGCGTGAACGACTAAGACCTGTACACCCTTTACGAGTAGGCTCGTGCCCCACGGTAGGGACGTGTCATGAGCGGTGAACACTTCAGCAGTTGAGTTGCATTGCATTAATCGTCGCTGATAAATACATAGTTATTAATTTATTCATTAATTTAACATTTGAATTTCTAAATTTAAATTAAAAGAGAAAATTAATGATTCATTTCTAACGATTTCTTTTAAGCTCATTCTCACCTCCCAAACTAATTGAAGAACGAGCTCATTTAGCTCGAATGCGTCTCTCATCAAGCCGTTTGCGTTAACGTAAATTAATATCAATTTAGTCCCGTCCGCGGCAGATCCCTTGCATCCTGTTGCCGGTGATATATCGCCGAGGCCGAGATCATTCGGTGATGACAGAAACACGCGGGTGAAGTTTCATTTTATTATGGTAACATTGGTGCTTCTCAAACATTTGATAGCAGTTTGAACGAATACGTTACTTTATAAATACCGCTTAGTTTTTTATGTTATAGGGGGCAAACCATTCATCTTATTTATTTATTTATTTTGGTCAGATAACAAGACATACATTTATTACATTAACAATATATATTTGTGAGAGATACAAACAAGTAGTGAAGCCTTAATTAAAAACTGCCACGACAAGCACAGCTGACATGGAAGCAGTTTTGCAAATCGAAGTTGACAGAATTTTGATGTAAATAATATATTTAAAAATACTAACTTATGTAGTGTGTAGGTTACAATTAAATGAGCAAGTGAGATAAACTTATGGTAAATGACAACACTGCCCATATACCTACACTTGTAACACCAGAAAGCATTGCAATGCGTTTCCGGACCTAATTTATTAGGTTTAGTTTGTTGCCTGTGCTTTTCATATCAATAAGCACAATACAATAATGTAAGGATGGAAGATCGTCGAGTGAATTTTGTCTATTTAAATGTGCTCTATGAGTCAATGAAGTAGTTAGCGACAGATTAAAAAAAAATACATTGTATGTATAATATTTTTATTTGATAAAAGTTCTAATTGCGTTTTCCGTTTATTTGTAACTAACATACGACAGTTCAGAATCTGAATCCGATAATTAAAGTAATAGTTTATTTCTGCTTTAATACCTTGTGCATCTTGGCATTTTTTTCTAAGTCTTTCTAAGTTTTTTTTCTAAGTTTCAGTTGCGGTCGGTTTCAGTTCTAATAAGTTCACATAATGTTGGGAACCACATTAATTTGTGTCTCAAAGGAGTATTCACAAGGAGTTTTTGTTACGTCAAGAGAGTTGTAAGTCTAAATTAATTACACATTGGCGTTCTGCGTGATGATAGATGTGATTCCATATGCGTGTGTTTAATTTGATTATGCTCCATACGTAAAGCCATAAGACAGATTTATATTTAGCAGCTTATGAAGTGTATAAATTAATACTGTTTTCAGTAGGTATTTCGAATCACGGCATTGCAATATTGTGTTTGTATAACATCCGAACTCTTTGTGAGTTAAGAGTTAGATAATAAAGCTGCGAAGTTTCTTGGACTCGTTGCCATTTTATATAATTAACATAATATTGATAACTGGACGAGTTGAAAAAAGAGGTACAATGAATAATATACCAAAATTGTAGCATAAAGTTTAGTTCATGTAATGTATGTGAGTTTCAATTATAACTGAACATAAGCGATATACAATTATATTCATTTTGCAAATAGCAATCTTACATTAATATCTATTGCTACTTTGCTATCATGTGATACACATGTTTATATTTAATGTTTAACAAATTAAGGCCCTCTAAGACGTCCATATTTAACATAATAAAATAATAACAGAACCGTTACAACTGAATTTGATCCAATTCAGTCAATCCGTCAACAATAATCTTACTCGTACCTATCGGTTTACGCCTCGGTAATAGATGACATACAGTTTTTGTAGCTCGTAATGCAATCCAAGTCGTCTAACTGTCCCATACAGCTCAATGAAGTAGAAATTACCCAAAAGATATAAGATAACAAAGTACCCAAGCGATAACTTGTAAAATCGAGCCAGAATCAGATAAACTAGTAACGCTTGGAGACCTCGCTTATTGCCTTACCCGGCTGTAACTAACACCATAGATTGTTGTTACGAGATAAAGGACGAAATTTGACAAAGATTTAAGATAAAAGCGGTAGAATGTGTGGTTTACTGGTGCTGTTAGGAAGATATATTAAGGATGTTGATAAGTAACTTGTGTAGGCGTTTCTGGGGATGAGGAAAGGGACTAATTATACGCGTAGTAGAAAAACTCTTGAGCGACGAAATTCCCTCGCTTTCAGCCTTAAAACCTTGCATTTGTTATTACGATAATTGAGTCAGTTCATTACTGGACTAGGGTACCTAGGGTACTGGTATGTAATTCAGGGGGATAATACGGAATGATCGTTAGGTTACAGAACGGATAGGATATGTTGTCTTGAACTCTGTAGCATGTTGGTTAAATCACATTACAAACCATTTTGGAAGGTTTCCATGTGATACTAATTGTTTTTTTTTGTTGTTTTGGTTTGATTTCATGTCATTTTGGGAAACATTTGCGATGTAAATATTTCTTTCAGTAAGTCCCTTTGAGCGATTTTCTCCAATTTGAATAGGACATTGTAGGCTATATCACCTTATTTCATAAAATAAAGATGATTTATGGTGTGTTAGACATCAGCCCGACTGCTATCTTGCATAGCTGTCGAGCTTCATACGCGATTTGAGCCCGCGTGGTAACTACCTAATCTCCCCACAACCATCCTGTGTATGCCTTGCTGTAGGCTGGTTTCTTGATAATCGAACATTTGCACAACACCAGTAATCTGTTCACGGTACACTTGACACCAATAAGGGCCCGCATTGAACGAGGATTACCTGATGTTTATCAATATTCCCATACAAATATTTGGCAAATCCTCATCGCCATGCGCATATGTTGCGTGACAATGACATAATATTTTGTGTAAAGATAACCGATATGGAATCCTCGCATTGTATTGGAAACGGATGCGAAATAATTTGCATGACATTCGATTTTGGGGTATTGTATGCTCTGGAAGGACAAGATAATAATATGTTTATAGAAATACTTGAAGATGCTCATATTTAATAAAAATAATGCATTCAAATATCTGTACAATCAATTGGGTAAATCTGTAAGGTATCAAATGAAACAGCATGATGTGTTTGTGCCAATACCCTCTAGTTGCAGTAGTCCGGCTGCTAGTTCGGTTGACCGGACTACTGCAACTTTTTAGTTGCAATAGTTCGGTTCGAACTGAGCACCGGACTTTTGCTACTTATTTAGTAGTAACAGTTCGGTTAATAAACACATTTTTTTTATAAATCGTTCAGTATGACCTTATATAAATAAAAGATTATATTGTATAAAAAAGTACTAGGAGACCATAATTACATCGGAGGTGTCCGATTAGTACTTTTCAGTACAGTAAAACAGATTTTTTTATCAGTTTGTTCACAACAAAACCTCTTGGTTATGTATGGTCCCCTAGTACTTTTTTCCAAATCATTGTAATATTCCTAAGAGTTTATATTCACACGACAAAAAATATTACTTGTATTAACGTGAATATCAAATAATTTTATAATATATACGCGTTGATGGGGAAAATACATGCAAGTAAACAAAACTTTAACTTAAGTTTTTATTAACCGAACTGTTACTACTAAATAAGTAGCAATAGTCCGGTGATCAGTTCGAACCGGACTATTGGAGTCCGGTCAACCGAACTAACAACCGGACTACTGAAACTAGAGGGCCAAAACATATATTTGGTATTCTTTTTTACGTTTAAGGTGGGGGTACAAAATGGTTTCTATGTACATGATTTCCTTTGAAATCAAATGAGAACAAATAACTTACTTTATAGTTGTCTATGCTATGTCAATGCGTTCATAGCGTAGGGTTCAAAAAGTTAATCGAATGATTTAGTAGATAGAAAACCCAATAGATACATAATTGCTAGTAGCTACATTAAGAACGACATAACTGCTTATCGACCATAATTCTAGAATTTTCCAAAAGACACTTCACGTTGTAATTTCCATACAATAACAGTCCACTCGGTACCTAATACAAGTAACATTCCCTTACAAGTCGCTGTACATCTGTCGCGGCCTAACTCCTAATGTAAACATTTATACATTTCCTAAAAGCATAATACCCAATAAAGAGCGGTGTAAATCTGTACACGAGTCCCAAACGGGGCGAGTCTAAATCCTTCCTTATCTTATATAAAATCTCCACGGCGGTGTAGTGTTACAATGGCGACAAACTACCAAGAATGGGAATTGTGTGTAAGCCTTAACAAACCCACACGGCCTGTTTGACCCACGAATAGGAAATTTACGCCTCAACTGGTTTCAATTAAATACAGAAAATTTGCAATACGTGGAAAAAACTTTCAAACTTTGTGTGATAATAATCTTCGAGGCTTACTGCTGATGTTTTAATAATACAAAGTTTTTTGGTATATTTTTGGTGTCGTTTGTTATAAGACGTATTTGGTTATGAGTTTATGTTTAACACTTGGATGATTTTTCGTTGAGATATTTGAACTGATTGCTTTATCATATAATTTTTACAGAACTTGCGAGAGAAGAAGCTTTAGTGTCACTAGTAAGATAACTAGTTGAAAAACAGATCTGTAGATTCTTGCCATCGTATGTTTTCGCCTTGACTTTATACCATTCAATAATTTATTAAAATGTTGTTAACTAAATTGATGAGTATAGAACGATCGCTGAAGAGAAGTCTGGTGTTCTTGAAGAAGGACGGAAACAACTATCTTATTCTTAAAGACGTAAGCTTTTATAAGAACGGGAGTCATTTGCACTTAAGGCTGTTAAATTTACAAGATTGCTTATAAAAATACGGATTGATATGGTAAAAAAATATACATTAATATCTGCAGTAGCAGCTTAAATTTCTACAAGACTCAAAGTGGTATCTTTCCAAACATGTATTCCATCTAGGAAACAGGAACCGTTCTTATGTTAAGATAACAATCAACTTACTTCATCTCGCACATTTTTTTCACCCAAAATGTTATTACAACAGATAAAGTGCGCTTCTTTTTTGCGTCACCAGTTTCCAAGTTCATCAAATTGACGCATTGAATTCCTGTGATGCGCCCGCGCACGCCCCAAGGCGGCCGGGCGGCCTCACTTACAAATATTTTGGAAATATTTCTCCAACTTGTCGGCATTTTATCTACCGCTTCTTTCCGTTTAGTTGACTATTGCGTTTTGACTATTTCTCGAGAACCCTACGTTTTATAATTGAATAACTGAATATGTGTTTTCAACCTTATTTTCCAAGAATTATGTGTCATGTTTGAATGCATGTTTATAGTCATATACGATGTTTATGTCTGCTCGAAAGTATATTATCTAGCAGCGAAATCTTTAAGAAAAGCTAAAAATGGATGCGCGCAAAAACGCATGATCTTGATCCTGTGATTAGGGTTGGCGCATAAATCTTAATTTATTAATATACTTAATTATACCTTTTATTTTTATAATTCCGTTTATCGCTGTTTTAATTTTGACTTCAGTTTTTGCTCTTACCCTTTTTTATGCCCAGTTACTTCTAGTTAGATAAACATTATTGTTACACCTATACTTGAAGTGGTTTTTAGAGTATGAGTCGTGGTAAATCGCATACATTTTGTATATAGCTATGCCTTATGTTTAGGTACGGTTTTATGTACAACCTTTGTTTACATAGGTATGTTTTTACTACATAAATAGTGTATATTTATTAGCATAGTGTAATTATGTAATAACCGCGCTGAGCCGAGCACCAGCCCTAATGTTTATCTGCCATCTCGTGCCACGTAATTTGACACTTTTCACTGACAAAGCCCACATTTGCTCAACACACAGACACGCAAAAAGCATGCGGCCTCACAAAAAGCAATTAGTGTTTTTTGCCAAAGCGTTCATT
Source organism: Leucinodes orbonalis (assembly GCA_019425675.1). Taxonomy (NCBI): domain Eukaryota; kingdom Metazoa; phylum Arthropoda; class Insecta; order Lepidoptera; family Crambidae; genus Leucinodes; species Leucinodes orbonalis. The sequence goes on from PQWD01006082.1 coordinate 28,261, forward strand.
TCGTTCGAAATTAATATTTAGTGGAATTCGAATGAAGAAAAAAACCTATTGCAGCACGTGTTAACTAAGAGTGTGCGGATCGTGAACTATGTCTTATTTTTCATAATTAGGCCGTGAAGTTTTGAGGAAGTCGCATTTCTTGTTCTGGCATTTTTGGGAGCGGAACAAATCGGGGTGGTCTGAGTGAAAATTGTCAAAAATATTTTTCGTATCGAAATATTTTTGGTTGATTAACAACTAAGCAGGAATTTTACCTGATGGATAGAAGCTTCTTAGTCAAAAGTATGAGTCCTAGATGGGAAATTGTAAAATTAAATAAAGGCACCTTTTTAAACTACTTTTCCCTGCCTGTCTGTTGATCGGCTTACGAGCATCACCAGGCAAGTATGCTATATGAGGCTTCTAAGCACAGTATTCATTTAAGTCACCATTCAGACCTTAATGTTAGATACTTTTGCTTATGCATGTCCTGGCAGCCTATAACCACAGATTAAATAAATATAAACTATAATTTATACATCACTTTAGCATTAAATTTAGATCTATGTAACCAAATCAGTGATTGTTTTGTTGGTTGTCCTAAATAAATAATACAATCATAAAAATAATACTATTTTTATTATATACTTTTGTGGCAAAATCATGTTTAAATGTGGGTATGTTTAGATACGAATGGACCACGGCCAGCTTGACTGACATATTGAGCGATTTTACTGGAGGTCTAAATCTCCCTTCTTCCTCGCATTTTTCCTAATCCGTCTCCCTATTAATGGAGTGACACTTGATACTTCGGATGTGCGAATATCCATTAGATGAACTATAAGCTCGTTGGTTACCTATGAGTTAAATATTTATGTTTGCTGATTAAGTGATATAAATAATAATATATAAATAAATATCCACTGACATTCACACAGCGCCATCTAGCCTCAAGTTAAGCATGAAACCTGTATTATGGGTACTAAACAACAGATAAACATACTTATAATTAACTGTAAATACATATATATTATACATAGAAAACACCCAGACCATTTACAAACAGACATGTTCATGCACACAAATGTTTGTACTGCCCGGGGATCGAACCCAGAACCCTTGGTATTGCAGTCGACGTCTCTCTCTCAAAACCATTTTCAAAAACAAAATTTTCTGTCACTGTACCAATACAATAACTGCTGAATAAATGCTAAATTCACATACACTGCAATTCAAATGTATTGGCGATCATCAATCAATCGCGAATTCGGATCCGATGTTGCTGATAAATAAATTGTATAAAGGAGCCGTGTCCTGAGGCGTAACACCTACAACACTGTCATAAAATTACCTCTTATAATAATAACAGTTAAGTTCAAAATTCCATGGCAGCTTTTCTAACTGTATGATATGTATCTGATAATCCAACAGGAAGCGCATTGTCAAACACCAGATGCGAAATTCCTTCGTACGATAGAATTGATTGTTAGAAGGAGAATAGTTCACTTGTAGGCGTGGTCCGATTGTGCATTACGAATCTATGCGATAAGGAATCGGATGCCGGTTCTACCTTTGTCCTAGTTCAGAGCTCCAAGGAGATTTAATGTGTATACGTCCTATTGTTCTTTTGAGCCCGCTTCTTTGGAAGCTGATATTGGTGTGTATTCTTCATTTGACACCGTTCTTACAAGTCGGCATACATTCAAAATATGCTGCTGAGTCAACACAGCAGCATATTTTGAAGTATGTTCTAAGTTGGAGGGAGTGAATGCATGGAAGCTTATGTTTAATAGGAAAATCTGTCGATATATTCAACAAAAGATCAAAGTAAAAAGGCAAAAAGGCAAGCAACGCACCGGAGACACTTCGACCGACCGTTGTTTATGGGCGGAGATAATCACTTTCCATCAGGTGACTCTCTAGCTCGTTTGCTCCATATAACATAAAAAAAAAAAGTTTGGCTTGGTACAATGCTTTCAAAGTTTTTACACAAACTGTTATAAGTCAGGCGTTGAAACTTTAATACATGAATAATCACAGCTATCAGCAAATTTATACTTTTGCATTAACTTGTCGCAACCCACAGCTAGATAGGTGTCTACCATTTGCGCTAGAAAACGTCGTTCTTCTTGCTACCACCGACCCTTCGCTAGTTCATATTTCATCGTGCCCGAGGGCTTTATACGCTACTCTTTCCAAAACACAATATTCATATCAAAAAAACGTGTCCACTAAAAAGTAGCACAATATTTTAAAATCAAATTTCAACTTTGTAAAGGAATCGTCGCCAAAATCTTTGCTAAAATATAATAAAATAATCGCTTCGAACTGTAATATTAAAACGCATCTTTTACAAACGGCACGTATTCGCCATTTTCTCAAATTCACAAAGGGCCGGCGCAAGAATACTAAAAACTCCTTTCTGTCGTCAAAAAAGTATTCGATTGTCAAATCCAAAGGGGGTAATCCGAGCGGCAAATTGGTATCGAAAGGGATTCTCTACTGTTTTCAAAACAGCAAGCGGTGTCTTTGAAAGGGATTAAGTTCTTCCTCGGCAGCCCTTTATGTGGATTGTTTTTACAGCCTTGTAGCCCTTCGGGAACCCTTTGTCGTGTGCGGAATCACGGAATATCGGGAATTGGTACAATGCGAAGGTAACCATTTTCACGGTTCTTGAATGGTCTTGAACCTTTTAGTTACGTGATCCTGAATACACTAGTTTCTATTTCATGGTCGACGTATCAATGGAGGATGCTGGTTTCTTGATAAAGATCAACAAGGAAAGAGTTCCTTGAAATGTGTTCTCTAAATCCTCTTTAATTTTTACATTTTAACTCAGGCCTTGCCTATTTTAAATTCTATAATAAAAATATATTACATTTTAACATGTAATATATTTTAGAGCTGAATAATTATGAAATTATGTTTAGCGAAGATTATACTTACAACTTAACGAATTGCATTTGTTATTTTTGTTATAATTAAATCAAAGCTTGCTTCAGCTATTAAAAAACAAACGGATTATCCTGATTGAAATGCTTTATAGATATCTTATCTAGCTTATGAAATAACAACCAGGACTCCAATTAGGAAGTCATTTTGCGTGCGTGTAATAAACTCAAAGTCAATATAATACTTCAAGATTATAGATGAATGTGAAAAAAAATGAAAATAATACGAGGCTTAGTACAAAGTCGGGCAGTCGATTATGTTGTGGCTAAATGGTGATTTTATGTATAAAAATATTATTTCTCGCAAATGAAACATTTCTTGTACCTACTGGTACAGAAAAAATGATGTTGTGCATTAATCATTCAGCCAAGTCGGTTAAATCAGCGTCTCTTTAGATCCGAAGCAGGTTCCACTACCACTGAAACTGTCCATCCAATTATTTACCTTCAGCATCAGGTAGTTTTTCGCAGATATATGCAACATAACCTACCGGCGTTCAGTCTGCAATTATTAACATTCATTAGTGTGTTCCAATGAAATTCCACATCTCCCGGTGATACTACCTGCAGAAGGTAAGTTGTTAGATTTTGCAATTGCATGATAATGTTAAATTAACACATAAAATTGCCTTTTCAAGACGGATTTCTAATTTCGTATATAATGATTCATAACAAATTATCAATTACTTTCATAATCATCAGCTCTATAAACGTCCCCACCGATGGGCACGAGCCTACCCGTACTGGGTGTATCGGACGAAGTCCAGCGGGCCCAGTGCGGATTAGCCGACTTTACGCAAAACCCTTGCATTTTTTGTAGGCGTGCAGTGGTTTCCTCACGATGTTTTCCTTCACCGTAAGAGCGTCGAATAATGAACATACAACTCCGAAAATTCGAAAGCACATTGGTAGCAGCTCTCCCGATCGGAAGGCAACAGTCGACAGCATTGAGACGCTCTTTTCTATAAATGGTCAAAATTACTATTTTAGATTGCTTATGTATTCAGAACTAGTTCGAAGATTATTAACAAAACAATAGAAAATCAATGTATCTGGATATTTGTATTTACACTCAGTGCCTTTGTTTTATGAACTTAAAGTAAATACCTTCTAGAGCATTTTTAAATAATAAAATATTAAGGCCCGTATTCTTAAACAAGACTCAAGCATTGATCTTTTCTTAAATAAAGTTAGAAAGGGATGCATACGGGCCTTAGTCCGTTTACCACTCAGATGACCTTCACTCTCAATAAAAATATTTTTTAAACTAGCAACCCAAAAGAATATCCATAGATTAAAATCAAGAGCAATATTTGACATCGTAATCCTATTTAGATGGTCATGCATCCAGGTTTAACATTAGTATTAGTTGAAATATTTCATAAAACCTGCCACCGTTTTAATTCTTGTAATTCTGAAGCACCATAACAAACGACTTCCCTTCCATTCTGGAATTAATCTATCGGTTGCATTTTAATCTTGCCATTTATCATAAGTCACACTGATTGAATATGCATTGTTATCACAAAAAAAGGTTTACCCACCATTTTTTAGCATAACCCACTCAAAATAGCCGGAAGCCATATGTGCACAAATATTTAAAAGTGGTTGGCCTACGGGTGACTTAAAAAATACTTTTTTGTCCATGCCCTAAATTTATTTAATGGTTACTAAATATAAAAATTGGACCCTTTTTCGTTTGACATGCTATATTGTGGCCCAGAAAAGATTAGCGTGGTCTTTGTCAAACGTTTTTTAGGGGTTTGCGTGGTTTTTTGTGGCATACGTGACAAGGACATTAATAAATAACATGCAGGGTATAATAAGATGGACTGGAAAAAACTGTTTGATATTAATAATGTATATTGCTATTAGGTTTGCTCTATCTTCAATACAGTTTATTTTACAATATTGTTTTTTTTTGTTATATATTATAACATAACATAAATGCTATTAAAGAGGTTAGCGATGGCGTATGAATGTTCATATTACACGTGACGAACTTGGAACCAAAGATTTTTCGTATATTAATTTCGAAAATTTCCCGTATTCCAAGTTTTATTTTAACTCTCAATGTTGTAACAACCAAATGTGCCAATTTTCAAAATGACAATGTCCACACCCGAGACAAAATTCCCAACAGAAGTTCAATTGTTGAGAAACACTGATTGATGATAGACCGAAGGCACGATTTGGCACTATCGTTTCCGTACAATGAATAAGACGGTGCTCGCCTACCAAGTGTGCCCTATAAATAATACATTATGCACCTTATTGTTGCAGTTCAATGTAAAGCTTTAAGGGTGGATGATCTCTTAAAATAACAAGTGTTTGCTTCAATGATTATCGACAATGCTGAGACCTTTAGCTGCCCTATGAAAGCCTCCTTATAAATCAGACTGAAAACGGCATTTAAAAACACCAGCTAAACCATTTTCGATCTTAACATAGTATTGCTCTAGTCCGTTTTCAAATAATGCCGATTTTAGTGGAAGAGAAATATCGTTTTTGGAATTGAAGCTTTATTGTAGAGTATTAAGTAAAATTTTTATATGCAGCAAGAAAATGGGTTTTAAAATAAAATGTGCGTGAAACATCACGACCAAGTTGGTTCACCAACACAATGCAACATTCATCTATTGATATTTTGCTATTCTAAATGGTTTTACACATTCATAATATGAGCTACGGTAAATGGGGGATATTGTGTGCTGTTTTTATTTTGTTCCGAAGATATTGTATGAAAATAATGCATTTAATTCTATTTCAATATTTAGACGATCAGTTTTGAGGTGCTCAAGCAAATTTGATATTATAATATTAGGGTTTTAGCGGATTTCAATTCAATTTAACAAGAATTAATTGTATCAAATTAGCTGTATTAGCCTTAGTTGTTTAAATTGTGTTTATGTTTCTGATAAATAAATCTTTATTAAAAACCGAAAGTACATTAATATTTATTTTTTGTGTAGCTTTGCATTCAAAATAAAAAAATCTCAGAAGAAAACAATTAATATTTATAATAAAACAATTTCAGCTGCCCAAAACACGCCTACAAAATTAATTATCTAGAATTGCAAACATCATCTGCAGCTGATTTTGAAAGTCAATGGGCCGTCGATCGACTCCGCCCAAGGATCTTTTCATTACTCAATGAGCCGATGATTCAGAATTCTCAGTAAGATGTATCTTTGAATTTTCGAAGATTTAGAAGTACTTCTTCAAGAAAACACTGGGAATCCTATCAATGTAAGGTATTATTATTGTTAAATGGTTAGGTTACACGAAATTTATTATCTTACGAGTGGATTTTAAAATTTATTTATTTTCAGTTTCATTTTTGTGGTTTTTCAATGAGACAATTTAAGAATTGAGTACACGAAGAATTACCCATTAAAAATTAGGAGAACATTATAGGAATTACCAAGAATATATAATTGTACCAGTATAGCCTTTTTTGTTTTACTAATATACCTAGTATATATACGTAACAATCTTTTAATATGAAATAACCTATGGAAATATCTATAAGAAACAAGTCGCCCTGACTATTCGAAGGTGGCAAGAAATTATCCGTCACAGGCTTGGTCAAGATATGTTTATGTTTATGTTTCAGTTTCTCAGTTTAAAGTAATAACTTACTAATAATAGTTACGGTGTGCGGTAGGTATTGTTTCCTTTGTATAGTAGGGTAGGTATTTACTGTATTTCAAATTTTGTTTCATAAATAAGGAATGTCGGTTTTTTACTTAATGGGTAACCCATTAAGTAAAAAACCGACATAAAGGCTCTTAAAATAAAGTTCATATAACTAATAGTACTAGTTCTGACACAAGGTTTACCACTATTGAAAGTAACAACCCAAAAAACACTATGAAACATATCCAATAATTAATACATATAAACAAATATATATTTATTTAACCTATTTGACGCTAAGGCGTCAGAAACAATAGATGTTCTATTAAGTTTGGATAACTGGCGTTCAATAGGTTAAAAAGCTTTACATTGTGTATAGCCTCGTTAGCTGTAACAACAAATGTTTAGCATTATAATAGTTTCATAATCTTCCTGGAACTAAACGTGCATAACAATTTTGTAGTTAATCAGTCAACAGGGTGACATTGGTAAATAGGATTTGATACAAAACGAAAAGCTAAAAAGGATGAATTAAAGCATAATTTTTTGCGGTATAAAGTATATACTATACTTTCTATATACTTCTTATGTTTAGAACATTATAATGTCTTGAGTCCTTCCGAATCAAAACATTTGCAGCTGCAGTTGATTCCCCAAAGAACCTACTGCCTCTAACAACTTATGACTTTTAATTCGAACAATCAATTGAAATGGCAAAGAAATCCAATCTTGACCAAACAGTTTAAGTGCGCCGCTTATAATGGATGCCCGCCCTAAATTGGGCGCAGGGCGGGGCGCGAGACTTGGGGGTGGAAACCCTCAAACAGCTTCTAAGAACTCGATGATTTGTACGATGATGCAGCTTGTTTCGGATATTGTTAATAGTTAGCTGTTACGTTTTGTGCCTTTCAATTAACAAATTTTAAAGTCGAAACCCATATTCTGTAATTCTGGGTCGTAAAAAAATAGGTAAGTATATATTATATTACCATTGTTTATTCCAACTTGTGTTGTCAGCAGATAGGTAAAAATGATTATATGTATTTGTTATTGAAGTGGTGGCGACAATAATTGTGTCACCACCACTACTATTCCCGCGTCGTAAAATGCGGCTTAGGGTCAAATATTACGAAAATATTTTTTGGCAGCGCCCCGTCTCTAAGAACTATCCCTTTTCCCTATTAGAAGGCCAATATCCAACGATGAGCCGGTATAGACTGTCCAATGATGATAATGATGACCATCGGTCCTGCGAAATAAATAATTGTGATTCCTTGTTCACTTACATAGCTCTTCTTTATTTTTTGCCCAAATTTATCAGTATTCCGTTTCCTTTTGGCATATTACCACCGGTATCCTACGCTGATCGAAATCTTCAGTAATAACCTATTTAACCCATTGAATGCCGGGAAACTAGACACAATAGAAAAATAATTGTCGGTAAACAAAATATGCGAACAAATGAACGTTTTTTCTCACAATTAAGCTGAACTTTATAAGGGAACAGACTAGTTTTATTTAAACCCATAGGTAGTGCAATAATGAAATGGAATAGTAGACAAACATCTAGTATTTAAACTTTAAAAAGTCCATCAGTTGCCGGATACTGTTCGAGGATTATTTGAATAAAGGTGCCGACTTTGGCGCAAAAGGCGTGAGGGGCGGGGCACGGTTAGGCGGTATCTCTCAATAACATGTTCTAAGAAACTCTTAACGAAGGACTTAAGGGGCGCCGACTTGTGCTCGTCATGAATGGGTACTTAGAGCTCGCCTGATTGCTTCTACTTGTACTATAGAACTTGTTACACATGGTATTGTTAACGGTTTGGTGTCATTTTTGTAAAGAAGACTATGAATGTTACGAATAAGACCACGGAAATCATCATCTTTGTCTTTACCATCCGTCAACTCATTGGACAAGACCTACCTATTTGACTCACGTCGTCGGGTTTTAGGATAGTTACCAAGCCAATGGTGTTAGCGGGGATAAAACTAAAGTCAGTGTTGAATATAATAAACAAATGTGCAAATACATGCACACAACACAACAACACACACAACTCATGTATCTACTCGTAGCCTTAATTTTGAGCATGGTGCTTTTACTATGGGTAGGGTAGGTAATGGTAAGTGATGGAAAAACATACTCATATGCTGTGTTATTTGTAAATACATAAATATAACAAACTCCCAGACTAGAATGAAAAGTTTATTCGTACTATTATATTAGGCTATCGTTATTTCTTTTAAATTGTTCATAGAATATTAACTAGAGTCAAGTTATGAAATATTGGCTCCATGATGTTCGTGGCAAAAAAACCTTCAAATTGTTTAAAAATCTTTTGCTGTTTCACATTTTACCTAGTGAGGTGACTTGCCAAAATTCAGACGGCGCTAATCTCTAGTCAGACGTATTGTATGAAACAGCGGGACAGTCGCCAGTCGGACTGTGCACAACAAATACCGTTAAACAAAACCACCGTGATTGACGTAAATCCATCATTATCAGGGTTGCCAAATTATGATAAGCAATTTTAACAATTTCCTCTCTCTTAAAAACATAGCATGGTGTAACTGACTAATATTAATCAACTACTAAATTCTTCAAAAAGACTTGACTAACAACTCTATGTTTGTGAACATAACTGAACTGAAAGAATACCAAGTGTATATAGTATAATAATTCATAATATTAAATATGGAAAAGTATATTAAAAACTATTTCAACAATCCATACGAAGAATATATGAAAATAATATATAGAAAATCATCAAATAAATATCTTATATCCACTTTCACGACTGCATACGAGTCAGTACGTAGTTTTGACACAATTTTATTCAGAAATGGATACTCTTGACATCCTAACTAGAGCTGTGGTTATTCAACACCATGTTGATAAATAAACACAACGTTAAGTACAAAATTAAAACGTCTTTCAAGTACTTAATGTTGCCAACCCTACGGTATAATCACGTGCACGAGTGCCATATATTTTTTCGCTCCTCTCAATTTTCTTTGAGTGAAGAAACGTAATTCTTTGTGCGAAACAATGAAGTTTCGGCGGCGCTATCTGCCCGATCTATAAGCATGAAAGGGCGAGATGCTTATCAGCCCTTAGGGTCTCAAGACCCGTAGAAGGACGAACAATAGCCGAGCCACGTGGACCGCTATTCCAGAGACAAATTGGGTATTATGATTTCGGTCTGAGCGGAATAATGGTTATTGTCTTTGGTTTTCGAATGTGAAGATACTTATTGTATTTAATAAGATGGTATAGATATGAGAAATAGGTCATAAAATGTGCATATTATATGCGTTATTTTTACTGAGACTTATGATATAACAGTCAAAGTAGAAGTCAAGTCAGTAGTATTCATTCATTATAATATGGCCTATATTTGGTGCTCAAAATTTTCATTCCTGCGCACGCCTGCGATGAGATTAAAAGGTTGTGCGTAAAGTCGGCAAATCCGCACTGGGCCCGCGTGGACGACTAAGGCCTAAAAACACTATTACGGGTAGGCTCGTGCCCCTCGGTGAGGATGTTCAATGAGCTGATGATGATATAATGTTAAATGATTTTATCGAACTCTCGATTTAACAAAACCATATGGAGAAATATAAACATTATTACTGAAAATAAATTTTGTGTATTATATTTCATTTAGAGAAGTACTTAAAATAATAATAATAGGTGTATAGTTGCAATCGTTTTGGTTTCAGTTATGTGTTTTGAAAACTCTGTCATGGTTTTTTACTGCCAACATATACAAATATACGCAAAAAATAAACAACAAATTGTATTGACATCTTGAGATTTCCCAATATTATCTTAACAAATATTATCGAGCTTATTTATTTATCTAATACACATAGCCACGTTGACTTCGGGCTTTAATATAAATTCATACATAATATTTGTTGCCGAGAGCACAATAAATATAAACTTATTCTGCACATCATCCACCTTTGAGTCGAAGGCGTTTTTTTCTTTAATCTTACAATGACAACGGACGATCCCTTCTGGCCAATGTTTGGTTAGCTGGGCTCGTATTGTCGTCTCGGAAATCAATTTACGATAATTGTCATTTATTATGAAATAAATATGATTCTTTATCCGTGGTCTTTTGTTGACGAATTTCGGTCCAAAAGACGATCTCGTTCTGAGCCTTCCTTCCCATTCAGTCTGAACCATTGGGCGTAAGTAATTTTTATATTTTGCTCACAAACTCGCCCGAGCGCATGAGAATATGGCATTTGACAATAATTACATTGAATAACTCCATACCTCGGGATATATTAGCCGGAACGTGTACGGTTTTGACGTGAAACGATGTCAAAGAATGTTTTCTCAGCTTTGGAGCAGATGCCGTTGTAGCCATTGAAAGTAAATGAACTGGTATTTCTTAATATTGCGTGTCATATATATATTAATCTGGATATTCATCTTAAATCCCCGAGACTACTCTTAAGAACACAAAACTCTGACTGTGAGTAGATACCTCAATATTACCTATTTCTAAGAAAACGAGCCTTGGAATCTGTCTTCATATTAATCAACCAGAAGAGACAGCACTAAATATATTTTGTGAATGCCTAACAAATCTATTCTTCTCTGTAAGCGGTCGTACGTAACATGGGTGTAAACTCACAACACACAATACATGAATCTATTGTCTACGCGCGTGCTACGTTAGGTTAACCCATTGAGCGACGGGAATCCAGACACAATAGAAAATCTATTGTGTCTGGATTCCCGCCTTAAGGCGTAATTTGCGGTCTAAGGGTTAATTATTAACTCATGCTATCCTGAAGTAGGTTGCAGCCTGAGCTTAACAAAACCTACATGGTCTCTTCATACGTGGTGTCGAAGACAATTTGGTTTGCTAAATTTATAAGCATGAAGCTTTTTTACAAAAACACGTGCTCGTTTTCAAATTACAAACCATTAAGCCAACTTTGTTCGCTACTATTCTGAGTGTTATTATAATATACAGAATAGTATCATAGAAATTTAATGGGAGGATCGTATTATAATTGATTTGAATGCAATCCATAACGACATCTTTAATGTAGTGATTCGTCGTGGCGAGAACAATATAGTGATATTTTATCGTTCTACCCACGAGTAACTTTTAAAGTGAATTTGTCTCGATTTCGACTCCACTAAAAGGACCATTATACGGTCCTTTGTCAACCATTGATTTGTAGTTGACTTGCGACAAGGATCGCATGTTGTTTATACGGTGTGTTCAAAAATGAATTATTTTAAATACTTTAAGAGCTGTAAACGTAAATAATTTTTTTTTTCACGATCTGCATAAAAAAAGAATAGCACTGGAAAAAATACAAAAGCTTTTATAAATGTTCATTATTAAATTTCGTTTTACTTGCTATAAAAAAATGTATTGAATTATAATAATAAATGACGATATTATTGAAATGTGAAATACATTTCAGTAATATTCTTCTCAAATATATTTATTTTTTAATTTGAGAACGAGACGATTAAAAGCTTTTACTTGCATAATGTATTAATAATACGATGCTACCTTTTTATTAATTATTATACCTAAGAAGGTAACGGTCATTAATTAACAAAAAACATTTGCAATTAACAAGCATATCTGTTGCTGAGTTCATTGGTATCTTTGAGTTGAATTGACATTTATGATATTGCAATATTGTTCTTTTTCATTACAGCCATTTTCATTTTAAAAGAAAACATTTTACTCACCAATATTACAATTATGGATCATCGTCTCAATAAAACATCCTGTATCAAAATCGTTTAGCGAAAACATCAAGCGCCTAAATATGACAAAGGACCTAATAACATCAATAATAGTTGACACAAAAAATCCAATGGAGCATCTCGCTTCGCCGAATCCTTTCCATTAACTCCATTTAGCGTGAACGTATCATATTAAAGTTGTGTATTAGCTATAATGACTCCAAGATGACGTCTTTAGAACACCTTTACTAGTCAACAATGACATTTTAAATGCATCTTGACTGTGTGCATTTATGCGAATCATATTCTCTATAAAGTCTTGTCGTCATTCAAACATAATATGCTGGAGTATTTTTCTTTAGATACGAAATTGAAATGTACGTCTGTGTGGAAAAATAACTTAAAATTATTCTGTCATCGATATACCCAATGTACACGTACCTAAATGTTATATTTACTAGGAAAGTTACGCTGTAATTGATATTTGTTAGTTCCTAAACTAATAAACATTCACTCAGCGCTAGGTCTCCTTTATCCTATCGCAGTTCACTGCTGGACATAGATATCACCCATTCTGCGCCAGATATCCCGGTCCTCCGCTTTTCTCATCCAGTCTTAATACTGCTATCTAGCTTAAAACAAGAAGAACTGAACAGCGGATAAACTAGGTTTTTAAAACGAGTAAGACCAATTGTATAAATAACTTCGACCATTTGGTCGCAGCAGATTTGCTGCAGTGGTTAAGTAGTGATTAAGAATAAGTTTAATTTTCGATTTTTTTCGCAGGCGTGTGCAGGTTTCCTCACAATGTTTTCTTTCACCGTAATAACGTCAGATAAACGTACATATATTATTTCGAAAATTCGAAAAGACATGAATTATAACGTGGCGGGATTTGAACCTGCACCCTCCAGATCGGAAGGTCCACACCAGTAATGTAAGTATGTATTTCAAAGAACATATTTAATTATCTGGAAGAGTCATGCTTCGGCACGAATTTGCTTTCTCGATTGGATTGATACCACAGCTTCGCAGAAAATAGTAATGAAAATAATCTTGTTAAAAACTATTTTGTTTTATGATTTGTCGAGTGAATTAGTTTACCGGAGTCCTAATTCCCCGTGCCTTCTTTGAATTTTTATATTTTGCAATGGTTGACAACGCACTTTTTGCTCCTTCGAAGTCGTGAGTGTCTGAGTAATGATATCACTGACCATCATGTGAAGCGTATGCTCGTGTGGTCACCTATGAAATGAAAAAGAAAAGACAAAAGATTTTCCTAGTCGTAGACTCACGTAGACGGCTTCCAGGACAAATTGAATTACGGTGTGCTTACGACTAACATCCTATGTTAGTACCCGGGACCAATAGCTTTAACCTACTTTCCGAAGCTGAGATCTTGAATCATGATTCTCAGATTATATTTTTCGGTAACCAATCCAATCAAGAACCTTTATATAGTTGCTTGACTTGCGCCATGGAATCCACTATTAAAACTCCTTAGAAACTTTCCTATGGATATTATACTACACTGTTATTTTTTACGTTACATAACGTATTATCGCAACCTTGCTAGAAGTTATTTAGCTTTGAAAAAATTAAGCATATATTTTAGGAAGCAACTCCGATATTGAAATCTCCTTATTGGGAGAATGTTATTCTAAGCATTAACCTTTACCTAAGCTAAAATTGAAAATTATTTTATGATCATGCAATTGAGTAGGGTCTGCGCAATTTAAAGCATGTCTGTCAGATTACGGTTCTTTATTAAAATAAGCGAAACCAAAGACCTCCCGCTACCAAAACCACTTCCTCCACATCTGCAAAGAAAAATACTCAGTAATAATGTTAACAAACATGTCTCACGCGCACCATCAATTGTAAACAACGACAGCTCTCCAAGAAATAGTTGTTCGCGTCAAAAACTAAATAAAACTTGAAACCAGGTGCGTTTTGACAATTAGGCGTAATCACTATATTTGAAGTGCTGTCACGAATATTCTAAGAAAGGTATTGTGGACGCCACCCGGTAGGCCAATGTTTGCAAACGGCCTGAATGTCCTGGACCAATATTTGCCTTACGAATGAAAGAAACAATGCCTGCGTTGGGACAACTCGCCTTTCTGTGGTAAATGGAAGAATAAAGATAAGGTGCGGTCTCCGTGGTCCTTAGTTTTTATATGGTATCTTATTCAAAGTTTATATGGTATCTTATTCAAATGTACCGGGAAATGTTGAGTTAATTTTATGTTGGTTACAAAGAATGAACACTTTATGATATAAATCATTTAAATCCATAAATTATAGATGATATTCCACAAGTCAGTGCACTTTAGATTTTATGTGTGCCTTTGTATAAATGAACATACTATCGTGATTATTTAGTAAACTGTTACTGTTAGGTAAATTCTTCTTGAATGCGATAGTACCTAATTATTTAGTTAAATTATACAAATAAATTTAAATTCGATAGTAATTATTCATTCGAATAATTATTATACACATAGTACCTAAATAACATTACCTAGTTTTCTTTATTCAATTCATATCGTATAAAACTGCGCAAGCAAGCAGGCAATATACAGTCGACCACAAGATACCGTTAACATGGTATTTAAATTAATACTTTTCAAAAACTTGACGACTGATTTACCCAAAATATTTTGTTAGAATGTCTAACTTTTCTCAAATCTAAATAAGAGTTGGTGTTTTAACTTGAAACACCGAGCTCATTATAATTATTGTATCTGCTCTTATTTGATAGAATGTATTTAATGTCAGCATCATATTACAAACAATATGGAATAACTATTTACCTGGCAAAAATTAAGTACCCGTGTTGCTGAAACCGTACCTTAAGTATGAATTTGGCGCTCTTGTTGGCACGTCCACATCTCCCGCCGCGGGAGGTGACCGACCACCGCAGAGTCTTCCATCGATATCTTATAAAAGTCCTTTTGAATCGAAATACCCTTTTGAATTGTATCACGAATTCCCTATACAATAACGGATTTATTGACGTGACGTTTGACAGAAACAGTTTACGCAGCACGAGCTGATTTGCGAAGTGGGTTTTTGTTGTTAACGATGTTGTTACTGTGTATGGGATGTTTAATTGCACGTGCTGTGTGTATGAGGCAAAATATAGATCAGGTAACTGTATAGAAAATGCCTTACATAAGCAGTAAGCGTTAGTAAGCTAAAGTAATGATATCAAGTTAAATAATGTAACACCACTATTATATTATTTTCAACACAAACTAGACCAAATTCTCTTCTTATCGTATATCGCAAGGGTTTTCTGAGTTTTGCTCTTTCGCTCTTCGTTCAACAAAACATGTTCCATTATTGGATATAATGTTTATATTTTTTTATTTTTTTCTCCACCTTCCGTGTTCAGCCTACACCAGTGTCTCTTCGCAATGTTTATCGGGCCCGAGGACGTCCTACGCTCAAACTGCCAGACAACACTTTTTGGAGTTAAAATGCCTATCTAGCGACATGCCCTAATTTCAGGTAACTACGGGTTGAGCCAGCCATGGACAGTTTAGGCAAGAGATAAAGTGTTCCATTATCTGAATGGCACCACAGTCACACGACTGCTTCTGGAATATCCCTATCTTCCGATTTTCACGGCACCGGCCAACACCTGCCCGCTTTTCACAGTTTTCCAGAGAAGTTCACCGCCCGGAGGTAGCTCTTCAGCCAAACGGTCTCGAAGAGGTTGGGAAAAATTCATTCCACAACTTTAAGACGCCATGAATTGTACAGTCTGATAGGATCTGGTAGACTGAAACATGACATTAACATTGATACTATTGTGAGTCTAAATATATGGCATTACCTTTACCTGTATTGTGTCTCACATTCTAAACCTAGGAGGCATTCTATGAATGGAACGGTTAATATTAGTTGTCAAGATTCGTTTTTTTTTTTATTTTTTTTTTATTCTTTATTATTTAAAAGAGGGTTTTTTCATATTGAAGATGTGACCCTCATCGTTTACACAATTTTATATTAAGAGTAAACAAAAAGTAAAATCTTATATACTACGGTTTTATCTATCTTCGTATTATACCAGTTCTAACCAGTTTATACAGTAATTTAGCAGTTTTGCTTTGTGGATCAGCCAAGATAGAATTGCAAAGACCTATTTGACAATTAAAATTGAAAATGTTTAAGAACTGCACTCGTTCGGCTTCGTTACGGATACACTCCATCATTACATGGTAAACATCTTCAACGGCGTCACATTCATTACATTTAGTGAGTTTACTTTTTCATAAGGAATCCAAACTATTCAGAGGAATATGTCCAGAACGAAGTCTGAGCGCTATACAGTTTCATTCCGGCTCAAGTTGGCGTCGTCAAACCACGGATACTTGCACAAAGTTGCTGGATTGTTTATACCAGATACCTTTGTCACCGATCGTTCATCGAAATTCACTCCAGATCTTTTACAACGCTGTTTAATAAGGTAAATAAATTCAGAGAAGGGCAAACTAGAAATCAAGTGCCATGATAAGTGGCTTCCTTAGCCAACTGGTCAGCTTGCTCGTTTCCAACCACTCCAACGTGAGCCGGGATCCACTGCAAAACTACTCTCTTCCTCTCATTCAACAGACTGAGAATAGATTCTATTATCGAATAAGTATCGGTGTTCCCGAAAGTTCGAGGTACACCGAGCTATATGTTGTAAGGCACTTTTGGAGTCTGTTAAATAACGTAATTCCCGTGCCAGATATTTTAAATACACTAGTGCCTCTGATATCGCAATTAGTTCCGCGCACATTATTGAAACATTTGACTCTAATTCTCAGTCTGCAGAAAACATTATCTTGGGGTACGAAGAAAGCTGCTCCTACCTATACTCATCTTTTGAACATCTGTAAATATTTTTATAACCATGATATTTTAAACTAATAATTTGATCACAAATATGTCTTAAATCAGCAACACTATAATATCTTTACTCCTGTCAATCGACTCTAACTTATATTTGACACATCAGAAAGATTCACACTGCTAAGCCATGTATCTAAAGAAAACATATCCAAACGTTCACTTTGGTGAACAGGGAGTCCATCTAGCTGTCATGGACGGACATGAGTAGAGGTTCTTTTTGTTACGGAAATAATTCCCCGTATCTCGTTCTTGTAGGGTTTCTATTATTTAATAAGCTCATTATCCTTTTGTGATTTACATTTAAGCCAGTATTTGCAGCTAAATAGAAGCGTCTAATAACAGGGGGGCATATCTCGTTTTCCATGACATGTATAGGTGTAGATTAATATATCCCTATAAGCTTAAGCCCTGGTTTGCAATTTATCTATTTTGGGTCAGATGGGATTGACAACTACTGTCATCAAGGAAGCAACCATAGTCCTTCGACTTCTTAAAACTCATATACAACTGTCTCAAATGCTTTTGGTGACACCCCAGCCAGCTCCTATTAATATTTTAATATATTTAAAGTTTTCATCAAAGATTCGTTACGAGCACGCACCAAAATTTCATTGTTTGCAATTACGATTCAAGTGTACTAGTATAACTTTTAAAGTATGAATGAAGTGGCCGTTTTGCTATAAATCAGCATTGAAATGTTTTGGTCTCTTTGTGTATTGTTCACTTGTAAAATAAGTATTTCTTACCGTAGTTAATAGCGTCGGTCGCATTGGTGTGGACCGTTGCCTTCCGATCTGGAGGATTAAGGTTCAAGACCGCCACGTACCTTTGATGTCTTTTCGATTTTTCAAAATTAAATTTACGTTTCTCTCTTCAACCTATTGCTGTTCTAAAAAAAATACGTTAAATAAATAAATAAAATACGATAAATTTACGTTTATCCGACGCTATTACGGTGAAGGAAAACATCGCGAGGAAACCTGCCCACGACGGGGAAGAATTTAAAAGTTGTGTGTGATTTTGGCCAATCCGCACTGGGCTCGTGCCCCTCGGTGGTGACGATAACGAGCTGATGAGGATGATTTCTTTCAATCATGTTATACGAGAATGTCGCTAGCTCATGGAAAGTGATCTTTGTTAGTCAATATATGAGGCCTGGGCGTTTTGGTCTAGATTCAATCATGACCATGTCATAGAAGGAATGCTACCTGGTTAAGTTCATTTCGGTCGGGTAATCCTTAATTATATTCATAACCTAGTATAGCCTTCCTATGTTAACAAATAAAGAATTACCTGCAAAGCAAAAACTTACGCAAACACATAACAGAACCCAAAGCAACGCGTTTAGAGCGTGCTAAATCGGCAAATGCCACGCAAAACATTTTCTGCCCAATAAACAAATAGTGCATTCTTGTGTTAAAAATAACAAAGTTAGGGCAAAACAAATATATGAACAGCTCTCGAAGATGACGAAACGTGTGCCAAGCATTGTTATTTTACTGAGCTATTCATCCTTACATTGGTAGTTAAGATTAGCTTCTTATTAAGAAGCATATATTTAGCTAAGCTAATTAATGGTTTGTAGGCAAATTACCACAATATTGAAGATAAAGGTCTTTGCTAAATGCGTCCTACCCATGCTAACATCTGAGTTGAGATATAGTATCACTGTGTCTTATCTGAACTGGTGGATAATTTCACAAGTTCAAATCACTCAACAAGCAATGGAGCGAACATTGCGCGGGGTCTCTCTTAAAAATCTGTAGCGGAACTAAGGTAAACACAGCCGCACCGATGGCCTTTGGAGTAGACGTGTTTTGGAGTGGAGACCTCGTCTTGACATAGCGTAGGACGCTCTCCGGCCCGATGGACCGACGACATATGAAAGGTGGAGCCTGGATAAGAAAAGCGGAGACCGGGATATTTAGTGCAGATTTGGAGAAGCCTTTGTCCAGCGCTCGAATGCGATAGGTTAAAGAGGGATGCAAATTTATAAAAGATTGGATCAATTTTCAATGCACAAATAAATGTTAATTTTATAACTTTAAAATGTGTTAACGAAATTAATTCTACGGTGGAATTGTTACTGCTGTGGCTGAATATACATATATAAAGAACAGTCTCCGACTAACGCGAATGTTCGTCTCCATTGGCATGTAATTTGTTAATTACAAAATCGGATCAGTGCCCCCGCATAGCAAGCCTCTAATTCAATCAGACATCCCCACATAAATAGGCTCGTCACACGAGGCACTGAGGGCCCATTGAGCGCGCACGTGTGTCCACAAAGGACTAACCCGACGCGCTGCGGGCAGTCCATGCTAAGGGCTGTCAGAAAACTTTAGAGACTCCGATTTAATTAAATATTTTTATTATTTTCAAAAGATTTAGTGCAAGCTCGATGGCAAAATGATTAGTGTGTTCTGTTACCGATCGCAGAAGTTAATTAGCATATTACCTAACGCAATTAACCAATGCGATGGTTGGCTGAATATAACACGAATAGTTTGACTTAGAGCCTCTGTGTGGAGTATGTTCGCTATTTATACGTTCATTATTAAGCAAATTTAAGAAGTCGAGGTTCTCTTTAAATATTCGCTAATGGCTTTTAAAACATATATTTTGTCAATATGCTCCTTCATTTTCCTTCGTAGGTATAAAAAGATATACTGAATGCTTGATGGCTTGATGACTAGTGCGTACTGTTGTCGATTGCACAAGCTAAGCAACTATCACAATAAACCATTGCGATGGTTGGCTGGCGATGACGATGGATGGTTTTGGATGGGTGACCTCTAAATATTATCTCGAGGCCTTCCGTGGTTCGGAAGGTACGTTAAGTCGTTGGTCCTGCCTACAATTTTAAGATTGTAGTTTTAGCACCCACCAATCCCTACTGGCTTGCGTGGTCATAGCTCATACTTTCATAGCCATGTTCGCTTTAAAGGCATGTCCTTGCAGTGGGACGTCATAGGCTGATGATAATAGATGTGTAGCCATTTCAACCATCATGTTAGACAAAGCATAGAAAAATGTATAGAATGAGTTGAAAACATTAAAAATTGGGATCAGGTTCAAAAAATTTGGCTCGTGCTTGCTGAGCTACAACCATATACTTTATTTTTGATTTAAAATAAAAGAATTGAATTTTGGATTCTGGTATCCAATCTGATATATTGTCGTTAGAGACAAACAAAATAAATAAAAAAAGGTCCTAATATAAAAATTTTACTATTATTCGTCAACTCCATAAACTTTTTAGGTAAAGTTGACAACCCTATTACGAAGTGAGAAATTTCACAATGGTGTCAAAGTATTGAAGTTAGGTGTGACGTTTATAAGAAGCCAATATAATGGCCCAGTATGAGACTATTGCTTACGTCTCCTTATTCTTTGATTAGAACACCGCATTGTATTGGTTAGATATATTTGCCATAATAGAATTCTTGAGGTAGAGTATTCGTGCAACGATTAAGCGTGTCGTTTGAGATATTGCTCATTCAATTTATTAACAAGGGTATGTGGTTGTCATACATTTCAATGAGTTGAAAGATGTTTTTGGTGCTAGTTAGAAACTTTATATATAAAATACCAGATCATAGCCTTCGTAAGCTATTAATTTCTTGGAATCTTTGGCAATCGGGAACAATTGATCGAAATTGTCAAGCATTTATATTTGATTATTTCCATTTAGCTAATGATTTAAATCATGTTTTTAGAATGACTTTACATTTTGGTAAATTGTAAAATCTATGAAAGAACTTGACGTGCCACTTTGTAATTATCAAATATCTTAATATTCTATTATGTCAAATAAAATACCGTAGCTGAGGAGGACCAGGTTTTCTGGCAAAAAGTAGGGGAGATTGATGTTCAGCAGTCGACTGCGATAGCTTGAAGAGCGAGAGATGTACTCTACCATAAGTACTTAATTTCAAAAAACCGTATGAATTCACATACTAAGATATTTTGGCTTAGATCAAAAGCCGAGAACAAATAGGTACAATTGTACAATCACCAATAAAACCTTTATGAAGTGCCTTTACACAATTTGAAGTAATTTATAGCAAATGAGCATTTCATTCATGCTTTAAAGAAGTAAAAAGACACTTATATATGTACTTTACAAAAGTACAGTCTTGCGCGTAACGAATTAGGTATAGATTCAATGAACTGGTCCATTGAGTAGGTTTTCTTCAGAATTCTCGATACGAGGATACAATGAGTGATTGTGAAGTGGCAGTTTATGAGGAAATACCGATTTAACGCTCGAGAAGAATGGAACGTACAGTCAGACACAATATGACAAGTGTATTTGGTGTGAGTTAGCTCATACTTCGGTACCTATTTAAAATATAAACCCCTCCTTTTTTTAAACTAACAGGTTATTCCTTGCCCTCTCATGTGATGCTTCGTGGTGATTCAGACGAAGATGGAGCATTGTCAACCTGAAAATACCTATTCAGTGTTAACTTTAGAAAGCCCAGGTTATAATATACTGAGTTTGACAAACACAGTGCTTCTTCTTTTATAGATTAGGTAGTTATACTAATGATGAGCAATCGGACCAACACTGGTGACAGAGTTTTTAAAAGCCTTATGGTTTCCGCCGGGGTTATATGTGACGACCATCATGTCGGCAGACGGGTCAGGCAGACGTGTCCAATGGCTTTATGTGCCCACCAAAGTACGTAATTATGTTTCATTTCTAGTGTAGTGCCTGCAATTTCCAAAAATAAACCGACGAAAATCGATTTTTATATAGAAAATATGAACAATATTATAAAAGATCGATATTAATATTAACTTGATTATGAACGCAACTGTACTTGTCCAAGTGGCATGCTAAGGAAATGGGAATTTCATGCAAAAACAGTATGAATTGGTTTTGGTGGGGTTTAACATAGTCTGCGGGAAGCCATAGAGGCCATCCGCACGACGACCGTTGGCTAATCGATTGCGCACACGCACCTCATTCATCCGATGGGATTGAATGAGTGACGTCATTAGGCTTCTTGTAACAATACATAATCTTATATAATACTTTTGCGTTGTGTTTCGGAACGGAAGCCTAAAAATTCCCCATTCCTCCTCTTTATATTTCCTCCCATATGGAATTTTCCCTCTTATTTTTTAAGTTTGGAATGCACTAATTGTTTCTTTGTAGTTACAAGTGGGGATATCAGTTACCACCACGCGGATCGTTTAATTCGTTTGCGGACCTTTGAAATAAACAAAACAACACAGTTATTGTGTATTTACGAAACGATATGTCATCGTAAAAATAATGGCATAATTATTATGGCACGAAAATGTATTTATTTGATTGTAGGAGGGATTGTGCTTACTTTACATACGATCATAACGCAAGTTATCCCTCAGGTATAAGCTACAGACTGGAATCGATATAACATAATTGTACAATAATCTAATTTTTTAAAGCATTACTACTTAATTCCTTGTCGTATTCTCCTCAGTACTCTGATAAGTTTGAACAGAGGTAGAATTTGACATTCATAAGTGTTCTCTAAGAGCCTAAATTGAATAAAGACATTTTGATTTATACCGTTACAATAATGACGTCATGTACAATCTTGTGGGAATCCTTACAGGTCATCCGCACTCTACCGTTGAATATCCGTTACACGCAATCGGACTTTACTCTAACCGTTAACCAGCCAGAGACGCCTTTAAGTGTTACAAAAAATAGAGTTTCCATTATGTCTGGATTTGTGACGGTCAATAGGTTAATAAGCTGGGTAACTGGGGAATTAACTGCGATCAGTGATATTGCTTAAATTATCTGTTTAAACTGTTGTAACCAAAATTCAGTCAGTTTACTGTAGTAGGTAAGTGTAGGTTTGCAGATTGTGTATGTCTGAAAATAAATATTTATATAAAAAACTGGTTGTCGTATTTTAAAAGATGCAATCGCGATTTTATATAAATATTGCTTTAAATTTCACTATTCGGTGACATTGAATAAAACTCACTTTCAGATATACCACGATTTAATCAAACTAAGTTTCAAAATTTTATTAATTATTTTCTCGACGTTTATACCTACCAAGGTAATTTTGTAGTTATCATGGTTAAGACCATGATGACTATAATAAAAAAAGTTGGATGATGGCACAATATACTAAATTTCAAAACTTTCAAGATTTATAAAGTATCATGAACTTAGAAACAAGCGAACTTCGGCCAAATCACCGCTTATTTCGCGGTCATCAATTTCGCAAAAAAAGAGAAATGGGTAAAAAAAGCTATATATAATTGCAAAAAGTGCGTTGGCGGGACGACGGTTGAAATTACGGGACACATAATGAGCCCGTATGCCCAGCATGGGTCCGAAATTCGATCAATAGGAATTTATTGCCCAGATTCGCAAAGGCCCGCGCTTCCTTTCAAATTTCGATTGTGTTGGGAGGAAACTTTTCGCAGGGTTCCGTAAATTAATTTGAAATACATTAAATATAGATTTTGGTAGTGATTCGGGCATGCAACATTTTCTTAATTTAATAAGTATATCATAATTCAAATGGTGGGTGCCAACCATTTCCAAATAATTTCTAAACGGTTCTATATAACGATTTTCTAGAAATATCACTGAAAATATCTCCCTCACTAATAATACGTTTTTAATACCTATTCTTGGACTAATATTCTTCAAAATCCTTCATTGATCACTTTATAGCATCTATTCACTTCATGTTTATTTCTTTTAATATAAACATAATTATAATTATTATAATAGGCTTATTCTTATTATAAAATCCTACAGAACCATTACAAGAACTACATATACGAACTTAGTTCTTTTTTCTAAACTAGATAATAGGGCGGCGCGAGCGCATTATTACGTGCGAGCCGAAATGACAGCAAAAGTTACGCCCACTTTTTTAAATCTTTTGTTGAGGTCTTTAAAAGTTTTTAAAAGATTCTAGAATACGGGCTTTGGGTTTTCGTTGTCTTCTGTCGAAAGTTGATTTATTTGTGCTTGGGTTCTGAGCGTTGAGCATTATAATGGATAGTATTTTTTTATGCGGAATCCATAAAGTCACTTCCTACTAGAAAAATAATTTGTCTAATTTATTATTACTAGAAACTAAGATAAACCATTTGAGGAGTATTTGAAAAAATGCTCTCATGCTGAATAAGTTCAAGAAAAAAGCAAGGATTATTCTAGTCATTGAAATTATTGTATTATATTGAAATCTCCAGTTTTATTGCTTCGCACAAATTATTGCATTGAACTAACTCAAATATATAACATCTTCTTAACTTACATGTTATTCTTTAGAGTAAGACTGGGTGTCATTTTCCAGCATTCAATAATTAGACACTAAACAAACCTTTATCAGTCGATTATATCGAATGCTCATAATAATCATAAGGCATTCTCAAAAAAACTGCAGACACTAGAAAAATGATGTCAGAAATAATTCAAGGTGCCACCTTTGTGTATAAGGAAATAAAGTAAATTTTGGTATAACCTTCACGCCAAATTGTTATCCTCAAATTGATAAAAGCTTCTTCTGCTGTACGATTAACGTCCTTATACCTTGCGAAAATGGTCCTACCGCTAGGATTCAAAGCGTACCCATAACAAGCATAAAAGTGAAGAATATCACTTGATTTTTAAGGGGCACTTAAATTCTAAGTTTCCGTTGAATTATTTTGTTACGGCTATCCATCAAAAGAGACAGCCCTACTCTTCTATTGGACATCGCCGCCCGATCATTTCCTGTGCCCGAGGGCTAGGATTTCGATTTTTGCAATACAATTAAACTTTTTAATGGCGTTTTTTTTTGTTTTTTTTTTCGGTCAGTATTATGTTACAGAATGAATGCTTTTTTGAAGATAAGGAACTCTTTGGTGTTGTAGGTATACCATCACTTTTTAAACCGACCCCTGGCTATTCTTTTTTTCTTTGATGAATAGACCCGCTTTATACGCGATCAAGTAGCCGCGGATTTAAGAAAATATGTGCATCTGTCGTTTACTTTGTAGTAAAGTAATCTTAATACAAAAAAAAAGTGTTACTGGTGGTAAGTGATGCGTCTGACCATGACAGAAGCAGTGTTGGAGGAAATTCATAACAGAAGGTAGTCATTGTTTTCCGTCAACAATGCCCTGCCCGTCTCTCAAGACGACAGATGTTAATTCTCTTTTACATGATAATTTTACTAGCTACCTACGCCTCTTCCCGAAACACAGAAGCGCAGAATACTCCTATTTCACGGGACGGTATCGTGCACTGCGGTAGTACCTACTAAAACGACTCAGTACCGAGTCTCTCTCTCTTTAACCAGTTGCAGTGCACTGCTGGACATAGGTCTCCTACATTTTACGCCAGATATTCCGGTCCTCCGCTTTCTTCATCCAGACACCTCCATGCATCGATCGGGGTGTACTACGCTGCGCATGCCAAGACGCAGTCTCCACTCCAGAACTCGTCCAGGTCAACGGCCATCAGTTATGCGACATACGTGGCCAGCCCACTACCACTTTAACTTGCCGATCCGGCGAGCTATGTTGGTAACTTTAGTATCGAGTCTACCACCACGTAATGGTCAAAGGACATTTTTTCAAAGGGAAAAGCAGTGGAAAAGGAAATGAAGGAAGCGCAGAGTGATGTATTTGACCTCCGAATATAAATTTTTAATGGGAATATTTTCCACTAAAACTATTTATATAGACTTCTACTGGAAAGGGATGATAAAGACAGTTTACGCAAATTTCACACTCATTTACACGTGTACGTGTAGGCATAGTTTCGATCTTGCTGCCTACTCACATTAACGAAATTGCAGAACGGAAGTATTTCTGTAATAACTTATTATAGTCAGTTAAGTCGGCGTTATTAAGTCTGTAATAAGTCATAACTGCATAACAACGCTATTAAAATTAACTCAAATAAAAAACGTGTGCAAAAAGCACCGTGATTTTTTGCCACCGCGAACTAACTGTCGAAAATTCACTCGTCACCCAGAAATCCGAAAATCCACGGTTTCCGGTAAAAAACTGGAGCAGTGTAATTTAAGACCACAAGAAATTGCCGCTACACACGTGCAATATTTTTTTGGACACTTGTAGTTTTATTTTGAAACGAAAAAGTAACTTCAAAAACAGGCAACAAGTTTTAGGGTGTCTATAAAATTAGGGAGTCGTTATTAGTAGTTTTTTGTGGCAAATATTTGGCGACACGTGGTTCCGATTTGCGGTTAATGGATGCGTGTTGCTTCCTTTTGCAGATAACAAGCTCAGTGCGCGTTCGGTGTTAAGTTTTTGAAGCATGCTCATTATTATTATTACGTTTAGGAAGTGTAACTAGTAAAGTCGTGAATACAAAAATATTTTTGTACCTTCTTAAGGTCAACAGACTACTGCTGTACTAGAACCCTTCTCTCATCCTCTCATCAACTACTTATAGGATTGCGGCTTCTCCTTCCATACCTTAAATACCTAGAAACTTTACATAATTTTTAATCTAACAAAAGGTTCATCTATTATCAGCCGATCCGGTAATATAATAGACTCTCAATACGCCGAAAGATCGGAGTATTAAGTGTCCATTACTCCGAGTTTTCCGTAAAATGGTAACGGTTTTAAAAAGGAATTGGAATTCACTCCAAACAAGCCGACCAATTCATACCGAAGCATCTCTCACTCATTCCGAAATTTTATTATATAAGTGAAACTAAAAGCCGAAATATAAATCAATTCGTAAATTAGGAAACACTGTCGCCCTACAACAAATCGGAAGCGACTAAGTGTTACAAAACCACACCTAATTATGAGCTCTTACACTCGCATAATGACTTCCTGAGCCTCAGAAAGTCCTTGCAATTTCCTATCACCGTAATACACACTAATGCGACTTTCATGTCACTTACAAGGTGCTGGAACAATGTGAAGTGGTCACTTAAACCGTAAAAAGTGACAGGTTTTAAGAGGGTATAAAAATTAGCAGGTTTTCAACTCTTGGCCCTTGCTGTTAAGTGCTATTGTGGCTAAGTGGATTTATTAAGAGCCTTAAAGTAAACAAAAGGATGAAAATACTTCTTAGGCCAGGTAGACTAAATAACTTTTTTTAATAGGCAAAAATTTTGTGCATCTAATCGTTGCCATGCACAATTGTCTTGAGTGTTGCAAAATTATCTTGAGTGTTAAAGAAATAATAATTTTACTTTTAAATACCGAACCCAATTCTTTTTTTTTTAAATTAGAGTAGCAAAATGGAAATCATTTTTTTAAGATCAACCACAAAGGTTTTAATCTCTGTTTAGCTATACACCAAGGTTTAATTTATTTAATGCCCGCGCAAAAAAATTTTTACCAGAGCCTTAATGCCTTAGTTATTATCTTCCAGCCCTGTGGTTGAAGCACTAATAGTAGAAATAACCACTGACCTTACACGTGTTCAAACGCAATTATGTTTGATTATCTGTAACATAAATTTTACAATAATGTAACATGCAGTGCCCTGAACTCGTATAATGATATCGTACAATAGCTTGACATAGGTCTGCCTTAATCTGCACTAGACATCCAGCTTTTACAAGCCAGCACCGAGTTTCCTTTTTCATATCTTATTTTGATTATAGTAATGA
Organism: Leucinodes orbonalis; assembly: GCA_019425675.1. Taxonomy (NCBI): domain Eukaryota; kingdom Metazoa; phylum Arthropoda; class Insecta; order Lepidoptera; family Crambidae; genus Leucinodes; species Leucinodes orbonalis. The sequence continues at coordinate 56,088 of PQWD01006082.1, forward strand.
TACTAAGTGGTAGACTCGGTACTGAGCCGTCTATGTAGATATCGTCTCGTGAAATAAAATTTGCACTTCTGTGTTTCGGGATGAGGGCACTATAGCTAGTGAAATTACCTGGCATCTTTTGTCTCCGGTGACGGGCGCAGTGCGGCATTGATGAAGAATAATATGTGTCTATCAGTTATTGGTCTCCATCCATGCCACTGTTATGGTCAGGCGTATCACTTACCATCCGTCCGGACGGTCCTGTACACTAAGTAAAATAAAATAAACACATTTTGATAAGCAATGAAAAAAAACGTAACGCAGACTTGCAAAAAATATGAGAAGCTGCGTTTAATAACGACATTCTAATTTCGAATAATTTACGCTGGATTAGACAACCTTATATCAAAATAACCATCATTCACGAAGTTCAGTCCCGTGCAGCTATTTGCAAGCTCTTTATTACGTCATACAAACATAAAGAACTGTTAATCTCGGCACTCTTGCCGCTATTATTTCTTTGGTGACAGATATCGAAGCGTGAACTGGGTTTGGCAAAGTTTGTATGCTATTCTTCTCCATCTCGAATTTTAATCCCGAGCCCTTGTATTTATGTTTTTAAGGGCGAAATTTGATCGATGAATGATTTTTTGGAACAGCACCATAAAACTGAATTTGTTAAGAGTTGTACCAACAACATTATCCGAATTTTACGCGAGACCTATTTGTTTTACGGCTGCTCTGTTCCACACAAAAGGTTCTTGTTGAGTTGTGAATTTTAACAAGGCAAGTGGCGGGTTCCTGTTGATTTTCACAGTACCTGAGTTTGGAGGTGGTTTCACATTGATGACGGCTGCTGCCAGTATTGTGTTCGGGCTTAGGGCTGTTAAGATGAGCCTGTAAGTACAGATCGCAACGAAGGTGGTCACGGATAAGGTTTTCTTAATGTCACCAGTTATTTGACAAGTATTTGTCATCATTTTCTGATCTGATCAATCAGGAGATCTAACATGGTTTTCAAAATAATAAGAATTTAATATATATGTAGACTCGCCAGTCTGACCAATGCGTATTATTCTTTCGATTGTTTTATTGATGTCTTAAACATAAGATTTAGCATGAAACAGTAAAAGGTCAACTCCCTAATTTTTGTTTAGAGTCTTTACTTATCCGCTGTGGTCCTTCATAGCTTCACCTGGCAAGAACCTACCTACAGTTATCTACAAAGTGAACGCTAATTGTCACAAAATATGTCACCCACCCAATTACGTTCGGCCGTCCCCGCGTCGGCATAGCGACATGCTTTTCCATTAAAACCAAATACAGTCAAGAGATTCCGATGCTGTGCTATGCTGCTAACCATACAGGGAGCGCGTGGGTCGGCAGCTAATCTTCAAAGGCGGTCGCGGCACCCTCAATCGGTATTGTAAAAGGTTGTGATAATACCGTACTTGTACTTATTTGTTATTTTATTGGTGACTCGACTTTTTGGATTTTCAAAGGCATTTTGTAGGTAGGTATGGTCATACCTACTTTTGTATAATGTAACAATTGAGGAAGTGAAAATAGAGCGTCGGTGGCTCATTCGTGAGGACTGTTGCCTTCCGATCTGAAGAATGCAGATTCAAATCTCGCCACGAGCTAATGTATTTTCAATATTATATATGTACGTTTATCCGACGCTCTTACAGTGAAGGAAAATATCGTGAGGATACCTGCGCACGCCTACGAATTCAAAGGTTGCGCGTGAAGTCGACCAATCCGCACTGGGCCCGCGTGGACGACTAAGGCCTGTACACCCTTTCGGGTAGGCTAGTGCCCCTCGGCAGACGTATATGAGCTGATGATGATGAAGTGAAAATATTGAGAGCTTAATGGTGTGTGCTAGAGCGGAAGGTTAACGATCGTCAACTTGAGCAAGCTATGTAAAGGCTGTTCATCGAAGGGTGGATGAAAAATAATATCTCGTGTCCTTGCTACGGAAGGCCCATTTAGCAGATGTTCTTTTCACTCACTTAAGATGGTAGTACTTGAAGTTCTACATTTCTTGCCACCATTGATTCAAGTAACCAGTATATGTACGCTATGTCGCAAAGTCATCTTGTTTGCACTCGTACTCTCTTTATTACATTGCCTGATCCGATGTGGCGAGTATTTTATTTGTATTATTTGCATTTAAAAAATAATATTTCTGTCATTGCTTTTTCGTTGAGTGATTATTTTTCAATAGTTATGCAGTAATACCGACAAAGTAAGTAACAGTGTGGTTTAGTCCACCCTATTGAAAATGAGATTAGTTCATTTTGTGCCAAATCCTTCTAGGTTTTTTGGTATAACAAATGATCATGCTACCAAGTAAGCCGTTAAATCTGTTTCACCTCATTTCTCCACTTTCCACCTTAAGTGACTTTTCACAGGCTTTTCAATCGATCCGAAACATATCCTATTTTTGAGCACCACCATACAAGACTATATACCTATCCATCATTCGGTAAATGTGCATTGTCACATATCTTCTGTATAACTTGCAATGATAAAAGTCATAGTTAGCAGCTGTGACGGAAGTAAGTCAACATCAATGTAACGCGTCTAACCGTGACATTCGTCGCGAAATCGAAAAAGCCGTTGCGGATTTGTCAAAGGAAACGTCGCTAAATCAATGGACATATGTTTGTAATGCTGACACCCGTTCAGCGCATCGAATCAGCGAAGAAAGCCCGTACAAATCCCTAAGAAATAACCGAAAAACCGAAATTTTTCTGCGATTCGACACAGCGTCGCGATTTCACGGTGCCCTATTACTGCGTCCTGGTGAACTTAGTTTTCGGTCGGGGTAATTTTAACTTTACTAGATTGATTTAAGGTTTATATTTTCTTGTTGATTTAATGGCTGAAGGAATAAAGGTAACCTTTGAATTCATAGTGACGTGGGCGAAGGTGTCGTAGACTTTTGTCGGACTAGTTGATCGGAACGAATCGCGTTTAGAAATGACACCGATTTATCATTCTTAAACATAACTCGGCGTTCGCTCTATACCTAAATGGACATCCCCGATACTAGTTAAATGTCACGTTTTCAAACGGTTTTTGTGAAGTCAAATAAATGGTCTGCTGTCGCTATTTTGTACATGTTATGTTACGTGTCTTATGTACTCATAGCAAGATACTTATATATTAATCCGGAATTTAAATATAGTCTTAGCCAGTTATGCGAAATGTCATTGCACACAATGCTAATATTAATGTATAATAAATTTCTATGACTATTTATTTTGTAAAAAATTATAAGGTTATTATAACTTTAACACCGTTTTATCTTTAACAAGTTTTTGTGTTTATTTTTATACGAGATTAGAACAAATATATTTCAGATTATATGTAGAGAAACATTATTTATGTACCGAGTATAATCTGATGTTTTATATTTTTATGCACAATTGAGTCTTACGTCGGTTTCGGGTATTTTTAAACTCCCATGCGAGTAGGTGGCGTACTCGGACCAATGGTCTCCCACAAGGTAGTGTTATGGCCCCTTTAACATTTTATACTAATGACCAACCTGACCATTCGGCCACTAGGCGATTCTTGTACGCTGATGATTGACGATTTTTCGGCGGTTGAGAGTAACCTATCAGAGGCTCTTTGCCGATGGTCTGAGTACAATGTAAAGAATTATTTAAGGTCGAACCCTTCAAAACAGAGACGTGTACATTTCATTAGGGGAATCGTGATGCAATAGGACTTTGAATATCTCCTGCAAAGTGGCCCGATATTAGTTGCATTATCACATTTAACTTGTGAATCCATATCGACTCGATAATAATTAAAACCACGATTATTCTCAAAACTAAATTATCTGCACCTTCCGGGCGACTTTCCCTGTTTAGCCGACTAACTTATTGTCTTTAGGAACTGTACATACAGTTTAAATATATTTGTTTTCTTCCAAATTAATTGACTGTATAGTGCACTTATTTAAATTGGCATGTTAAATCTGGATCCTGATATAATAATAAAATCAACATAACTGATAAGACAGCAAAACAGTTTAATGTAACGGTTTTGTCGATTTCTGATCAAATTGCCACAAATGACAACGATTAAGTGAATTTCGCAAAACAAATTAAGTACGATATTTCAATCTGATTATAAGCTCGAGTCGGTTTATTTATATTTTCGTCCAAGTATTTAGGTAACCTACATATTTTGATGATTTGAGAGATTTAAATGTGGTTTCGATTACAACAATTTATATTCGTGTTCAATTAAATGTTTATAGTGCAATTACATACTACTTTGCCCTAACAACCTTGTACACTATAAGTCGTTGCTAAATGTGAAATATGATGGTTGCATACTTGTAAAAATATTCTGGGTTCTTTTATGGACCTAATTGCGTAGGAAAACATCTAACATAGCCATCTTCATAGCCGTTGGGAAACCTCTCTCTATACGAATAGATCCTTTAGTAATTTAACACGTTTTACTTCCACAAGTCATAACTGATAACACTCATTAAAGACTTTGCGATGTCTTGGGAAACTGAAGTTTTTGGTGGAACATTCCTTCTTTAGCAGTAGTAAGTCGCGTGAAACTCTTCGAAGCGTCTTACTTATGTACACAACCCTATTTGAACGGTCATTGACTTGTTAACGTACAGTAACGAGTTAGTGTAATTTGATCAATCGCTGTTAGCCACTAGGCATAGATCTTTAATATTTTGAGCTAGATATTTGGATCATAAGCAATCATCGCAATGGTCGGTAGTGAAGAGTGACAGAAAAATATTATCTGAGGTCCCGCTGTACTAAGGAAGGAATGTTTAGATTAAGACCAATCCATTAACTAGTTAGTATTCGATAATTACTGCTTTTTTAAAATGTTTAATTGGCCAAAGCAAAAGCGTATCAACCATATTTTTAAGTTTTGATAATATTTGTCATTCATATATACTCGTGTATTATCCAAAGTAAATGTTAAATTATTTTAATATTATATTATAGTTTGTTTCTACAAATATGTTACATAACTTGGTCCTCTGACCATGACACAGAGTGGCTATCGAAATCTGTAAATATTTCTCAATAAAGAAATTTTCTAGATCATTCCTTACGGAATAAATTCCCTCAACCTTAAACTGAATCATAGTTTTTAAATGATATCTACTAATTCTAAAATAAAAGAGTTACGTATCGCTTTGTTTGATTATTTCAAGTCTTGTATAAAACCTAGGTGAAGTAATAAGGTACATAATCAAAAATATATGGACTTCACAGGTTATAAGTCGGCTCATATATTGATGCTTTGCGATTGCAATGTGAAATGGAGGTAAAGTTTTCATAATTGGCTTAAATGTG
>PQWD01006083.1:0-36927 GCA_019425675.1 Leucinodes orbonalis
CGCCCCCAGATGAGAAGCAACAGTCCACACCAATGAGCCACCGACCTTCCATGTTTACATTTATATAAAAATATATGTGTAAATTAAGATAATTATTGTGAATATGTGACATAATCATATTGAATGTAGGTGTGAACCCATAAAGTATCCCCACTACGAAATCACATACGTTGAATTTAGACTTCATACGGATCTCTGTTAGTCGGTAGGAATCCTTAGGAATCCTTATGACAAACTCCGTATGTAAGAATGTAGATCACCAGGTATTAGTAAAAGATATGTAAACGAGTTGTAGACATAAGGATGCCACAGACTGGGTGTCAACTCTACTATTTATGTATAAATAAAAAAATAATAAATATCCACTGACATTCACACAGCGCCATCTAGCCCCAAGTTAAGCGTGAAGCCTGTATTATGGGTACTAAACCACGGATAAACATACTTATATATTACTTATCATTTTGTAATATAACATATTATACATAGAAACACCCAGACAATGCACCAAATGATCGCACTGCCCGGGGATCGAACCCGGAACCCTTGGTGTTGCAGTCGACCTCTCAACCGCAACACCAAATGGGTAGTCAAAATGTTTATCCGATGTTAAGTATCCATAATACAGGCTAGCCTGTAAATATTTGGTTTCATAAAAATACAATAATAAGTGTTATCTTGTGACTACGATTTGGCGCGTAATGCCATTTTAAATATATAAAAAAATTTTTTTCATCAATGTGAAGGTTTTTAAAAATGATATTGATATTTCTGACATCTTTTTTCATAAAGATAAAGATAAAGATAATTTATTTGTCTGAACATGTGTTAACATTAGGTGTAATATATAAATAAGTTCCAACGTGTCTACCAGATGGTGTACAAATGTGTTCATACAATTATAATTAGTAATATAGCCTACCATGCAGAATAATTAATTACAAATTAAATATGCATTTCCATAAATCAATCTTAAAAAATATTATAATTTGTCATTTAGAAATTCTGTCAAATCGTAATAACATTTTTTTATTAATAATTGTTTCATTTTAATTTTAAATTCATTTAATTGTAATTGTTTTAATGTCAATGTTTGAATTAAATAGTTTGCGCGGGACACTTCTAAAGTTGATAAAAGTTTTGATTAAATAAAATCATATATATGATAACTTGATAACATTAACATGAAATCTAACAACGAAATTTGACGAAAGACGCACTTGGCCATTTTTGGGGTTCCGTAGCCTAATGGCAAAAAACGGAACCCTTATAGATTCGTCAAGTCTGTCTGTCTGTCCGTCCGTATGTCACACCCTTTTTTCTCCGAAACTATAAACTCTACACTGTTCAAACTTTGTAAGTATATGTATTCTGTGAACCGCTATTAGGTTTTGACAAGAAACTTGAAAAAAAAAATTTGGGGTTCTCCATACTTTGAACTGAAACTATTTTTTTTATCGACTTTTGATTCGGTGTGTGGCAACCCTAAGCTTCTTAAGTGGATTATTGGTTTACATTCTTATAGATAATAAGGTTTGCCCGCGTCTAAGCTACATCATGTTACAGGTGATTCTTAATAAGCAATGTCTCTTTAATTTCTTCCATTATCATAATTATAATCATCATCATCAGCTCATTGAACGTCCCCACCGAGGGGCACGAGCCTACCCATGGCCGAGTATAGGCCTTAGTCGTCAATGCAGGCCCAGTGCGAATTAGCCGACTTCACGCGCAACCTTTGAATCTCTTCATAGGTGTGCGCAGGTTTCACCATGTTTTCCTTCACTGTAAGAGCGTCGGATTGCGTACATATAATTCCGAAAATTTAAAAAACATTGTTGCGTGGCGGGTTGAACCTGCGCCCTCCCGAGTGGAAGACAACAATCTACACCATTGACCCACCGACGCTCTGAAACATTTTAAATGCGAAAGTAACTCTGTTTCTTGACCCAAGATACAAGGTGACTCGGACAGTCCTCTGTGCAGAGCGTGCATGGAGGAGGAGGAAACGGTGGCGCATGTGCTTCTTAGGTGCACAGGCGTAGTCCAGATCCGCAAGAAGATTATCGGCCCACCGGTAACAGTCGCGGATGCCCTGAGGAGACCGGGAAGACTCCTCTTTTTTGGAGGGAGGTGGGCTGGCTGGAATGACCAGAGGGCCGACACGGCTTACGCACAATGGTCCACTACACGGACTAAGTGCGGAAACCGAACTCCGTAACATAGAACAACTCTGTTTGTTATGCTTCCACGCCTAAATGGCTGTATGGATATTAATGAAGTTTGACATGGTGGTAGGTGGTAACCCGGAAACGGACTTTTTGTCAAACTCTAACCCCATTCTTCTTACTTCCCTAAAGTTGGAAGCTTCGAGGTTGGAAGTGTAAGTCGAGCATTCCGTAGTTTTTAAGGTAGAAAGCTAAAATGGCAATTGCAATGGCAAGTTTTAGCTTTGGCAAGGATTATGCGATGTCACTAACAAAATATCTTGCATCATTTGTTTTAGGAAATTGACCCACAAAGGCTTCATAGAGGGAGAGAAGCTAAAAATGGACGGAAAGTCGTACCTATAATATCATCTGTAGCAACGTAAAAAATAATATTTTGTTTTCGTAACCAGGAAATGGGGGCTTTCCCCCCCATTTGGACGTGAAGGAAGCTAAAAATCGACGGAAATAATGTCATTTGCAGTAGCGTATAAAATAATATACTGTTCTAATCAGAAAAGGGAAACCTTGATTTCAAATTTAACGTAGCCATAACTAGATTTCCAGACACCGCCCTAAATATTTTCTTCTATTAAATAATTAGGTAATAATGAAACAAATATATCACTGCGCCTAAGGTCGAGTTCTAGCGTGATTTTTGTAAATATTCGGCGTCATCACGCCAAATTGCGTGAGGCAACACTCATTATGCATTGGATTTAATATTGATACTACGTGAACTCGATTCAATCATGTCCCCGCCGCATTCCCAGCAAATCTGCAGCCAACAGGAAAAAGTCCATCATCATCAACTCATATAACGTCACCACCAAGAGGCACGAGCCTACCCGTATAGGGTGATTAGGCCTTAGTCGTCCACGCGGGCCCAGTGCGGATTGGCCAACTTCACGAACAACCTTTGAATCTCCTCGCAGGCGTGCGCAAGCTTCCTCCCGATGTTTTCCTTCACCGTAAGAGCGTCGGATAAGGTACATATAATTTCGAAAATTCGATAACACATTGATACGAGTCAGAATTTGAACATCAGCCCTCCCGGTAGGAGGGCAACAGTCCACACCATTGAGCCACCGACGCTCACTTGAAAAAGTCCATTGAGACATCATTATCTTTAGTCTATTACTTTCTACTGCAAAGTCTGTTCTTCTCAAAACACATGAGTATGGGGGATTTGGGCAGTAAGTAACCCACCACAAGGGCCCATAATCATCATCAGCCTATTATTTCCCACTGTAAGGTCAGTATGGGGACTTTGGGCCGCAATCCACCATACTGGTCCAGTGCGGATTGGTGAGTAAAATAATGCCAGGTTGAAATATCGATCGTTACTTAAATTTTACCATAAAATATTAGTTTTTAAAAATTTTATTGCACTAAACGTCAAATATAATATTAATTAAGTAAAAAATAAGAACAATTGGTGCATGTACCGTTCAAGGTTAAAACAGTTAAATTTTTTATGAAAAAAAAAACAGGTTACAAAAGGAAAGAGGCATTTCGATGTAATAAACATTGATAGTGTAGTTAGCGACTTTCAACCATCTCACCCAAAGTCATTTTCAAAATCACTTGAAAATTACTTTCGAGAACCATAAGTAACGGTTAGACTCGGTGAGACTAATATTTTACGGCATAAAGAACTTATACATTGTGTGTGATATTATTCCAAATGCCAAAGAAAGTTCATAATATATTAATAGGCGGAGCGTATTTTATTGCTAGGCGTATGAATGCTTCATTCATACTGTTCTGTTTCCGTTACTTTAATGAGTTCCAATAAAAAAAATATGTTAAAAAAAGCAGATATACTCGAAATCAAGAACAATGGCAATTTTTTAAATAACACCTACTTGTGAATCATATCAATTATTATTACGAGCTGAGGGGAGGGTTATTAGATAAAAACATTCCAAAAACGAGAAATAAGTCGCCATATTTAATTTTATTAACCCCCGACGCAAAAAGAGGGGTGTTATAAGTTTGACGTGTCTGTCTGTCTGTGGCATCATAACTCCCGAACGCATGCAGTGATTTCAATTTAGTTTTTTTTGTATTAAAGGTGCGAGTGTTCTTAGACATGTTTGATGATAATCGGTTGAGCCGTTTAAAAATTGTGAGGAGTGAAAGTGGGGAGAGTAACCGAATGACCGCAAATATACTTGGGATCAGTAACAATGTGACCTTTAGCCTATTTATAGAAAGAAAAACTAGTAATTAATAAGTAAAATAGCGAACGAGCTTGACCTTAAATGTAATCTATACCCTTGCAAGAATCTAAATTGTAGTAAGTAAATTATAATATACTAAAATCTAACTTAACCTAACCTACCTATAAAAAGTATAAAATAAAAATTAAAAAAACCCCCGACACAAGAACTTAAGTAATTTCCCTTTAAAAAGTAAAAAATAATAAATGAAACTTAATGTTAAAGTACCTAAGAATCTATTAATAATTCTAAAAAAAACGTCGCGTTGGGGGACTGAACTTGATATGAAAAATATCGTAGATAAGAAAGAAATAATTAGGATCTTATTAATAGATTCTTAGGTACTTTAACATTAAGTTTCTTTTATTATTTTTTACTTTTAAAGGGAAATTACTTAAGTTCTTGTGTCGGGGGTTTTTTAATTTTTTAATTTAATTTTTATTTTAGTACGAGTATTAATAGACCAATAAAAATGTTTGCAATGATCAATACGAAATTTAACTCAAAGATAAAACTCTTTAATCGTATAAGTTAAATAACTTTACTATAACCGTAGCTTCAACTGTACAAAGGGTTGCAGGCAATAGGGTCGCCAAGTTTTAGTTTTACATATTTCGGTGTAAAAATCTAGTTTCGTTTGAATTTAACGCTCTGGGTTGGGTATTTCGTATATTTTATTTATCTATGGTAATATGTAGTAGTGAATATTTAATGATTTAAATATGTATGATAAAAAACACAAAAGCCTGGCAATGCCTTGGTTACGACGAGATTTTACTGAAACAATTAAGCGACCCCACACAGCATTGTGTGCATGAACATGTCTGTTTTGTATTGGTCTGGCTGATTTCTGTATATATGATAAATAAATAATAAATAAATAAATATCCACTGACATTCACACAGCGCCATCTAGCCCCAAGTTAAGCGTAAAGCCTGTATTATGAGTACTAAACAACGGATAAACATACTTATATACGTTTTTTTTGTAAATACATATACATTATACATAGAAAACACCCAAACTATTACAAACAGACATGTTCATGCACACAAATGTTTGTATTGCTAATGTTTGGGATCGAACCCAGAACTCTTGGTGTAGCAGCCGACGTCTCAACCGCTACACCAAATAGTCCTCAAAAATGATATGTATGTATTTACAAAAGAAGGATATTTTTTATACAGGATGGGCTTGCTCTTGATCACAGACTCGACAATTCCGAATTTGTCTCTAAACTATGCGGAAGTTCCTTCGAACTCACATAAATCATGTTCTGCAAATTCGATTTGAAGATTCAGAACGCTGTTTCTTCTCTGAGTTGTATTGCACTGTTTGGGTTTTGGTTTGATGCTAAAGCTTTTGCATGCTGTGATGATAACATGTTCTGATATTGAACACTTACTGGCTAAGAAAAATAAACTTAAAATCATGGACGTATAAAAAAATATGTATTTTTTATAAGTCTATGCTTAAAATATGTCCGCGGTAAAATTCTGCCCATCGCGAAGTTGGGAAGAGCTTCTATACATAATCACGTCGCTCGCTACATGTCATAATGACATAGTATTCATGCTCGTTCTTTTGATTTTGTACTCTTTCTATGATTCGTTAAGGTCAAAATTCAAGTCAAATCACCTTATACGGGTAGGCTCGTGTCCCTCGGTGGCGACGTTTAATGAGCTGATGATATGTCAAGCGGCTCGGACTCGTTTTGGTTGACGTTTCTTCGTTATTGTGCATTTAGTTAGTTCATTGTTTATTTTAGATTAATAGCTATTTTTTTAACAGTTGTAAGACCCGAATATCGTATTTATTGCTGATACATTTCGACACTTCGAACATGATTCTGACTCTACCATTTCTTTTTTCAGGAATGTCCCGAAGGAGTGGTCCAGGAAGAGTCCTTTAAAGATATCTACGCCAAGTTCTTTCCACACGGAAGTAAGTGCCAACACTGACCCTTTTTATTTTACGAAGTAAACAGAACGGTCAGGACGCTCTGCTGATGGTAAGTGATACGCCTGACCATGACAGAGCGGAAGGAGTAGGTGAACAATTGATAGACAGTTATTATTCTCCAACAATCGAAAACACAAAAGTGCATATCAGTCCTGTTTCACGGGACGATATCTGGCGCTGCGGTGGTACCTACCTAGACGACTCAGTACGAGTCTACCACCTAGTGGACGATATCTGGCACTGCGTGGTACCTACCTAGACGACTCAGTACCGATCTACCACTAGTGGACGATTATCTGGCCTGCGGTGGTACTACTACCTAGACGACTCAGTACCGAGTCTCACCTAGTGGACGATTTCTGGCGCTACGGTGGTACCTACCTAGACGACTCAGTACCGAGTCTACCACCTAGTGGACGATTTCTGGCGCTGCGGTGGTACCTACCTAGACGACTCAGTACCGAATCTACCACCTAGTGGACGATATCTGGCACTGCGGTGGTACCTACCTAGACGACTCAGTACCGAGTCTACCACCTAGTGCGACGATTCTGGCTACTGGTGGTACCTACCTAGACGACTCAGTACGAGTCTACCACCTAGTGGACGATTTCTGGCGCTGCGGTGGTACCTATTTAGACGACTCAGTACCGAGTCTACCACTAGTGGACGATTTTGGCACTGCGGTGGGTAACCTACCTAACGACTCAGTACCGAGTCTACCACCTAGTAGACGATTTCTGGCGCTACGGTGGTACCTATCTAGACGACTCAGTACCGAGTCTACCACCTAGTGGACGATATCTGGCACTGCGGTGGTACCTACCTAGATGACTCAGTACTGAGACTACCACCTTGTAAAATTACTATTCTTTAATTAAGAGTGAAATAATTAGATAATATACCATGGACGTATAAAAATACTATCAGATTGTATGAATACATAAATGTGTCCCGAAATGACAGCTGACTGTCACTTTGCCATATTTTTCTGATGTTTTTGGTCAATTTTAATTGTTTATATTACAAATGTTCGCGTCTCGGCAAGCGTAGCGTAGGAAGCCCTCCGGCCCGATGGACCGACGACTTGCGAAAGGTCGCTGGTGGAGGCTGGATGAGAAAAGCGGAGGACCGGGATATCTGGCGCAAAATGGAGGAGGCCTATGTCCAGCAGTGGACTGCGATAGGTTGAATAGATAATAGATTCAAATAACATCTGAGTAATTGAATTGTCATTTACCTATGAAATTATTCCTGTTATTTTCCCTTTTGGATCGCTTCGGTTTTAGCACCGTTTACTACGCAGCCATGTTCTTTTTTAGTTAAATATCTGCTCTATTGACAGATGCGAGCCAAACGTCTTATATTAGTTGCTTGCCATACATAAACTGGCCGAATTTTGACACACTTTTGTTGTCAGCGGGACTCCGCCCGTATTTTTTAAACGTCCATGTGAAATATTTTTTTTATTTACCTAATAATGTATGACCTGAGGGAGGTTGTGTATAAGGCTGCCAGCGAAGGATTATTTATCTCATATTTTCTCCCGCTATAGCATTTTGGGGAGCTACAAAGTTTGAAGGAAAGGATTAATCAAGAACTGTTGCATACTGTGATTTTACATTATTTCGTCAAAGATATTTGGAATTATTTTGTAATATTATATAATTAGGAGGGCCCGATGCGTTTCGGTTAACACAAATCAAGAACTATGGGTGACCGTAGGATGGGTGGGTAAGATTATCTCGAGTGTTTCGAAGGCAAGTTAACTGAACTGTTGCTCTATTATCTTTGGATGGTAGTCGTCAACACCAACCAATCCGCACTAGCGGATGATGAGTTTGGTCTGAAACCCACCGCATGGTGGGTTTCAGACCAAACTCACCAGTGAAAATAACCCACAACACCACTTTTATTATTTTCTATTACCTATTTAAAAAAATTGGCGGCTATGAAATGTCAATGTCAAAATTGCGCGCGTGTTTAGCTGTCAAGTATTTTTTTCTTAATTACTCAACGCTGGGACTCAGGAAACAATTCCCAAAGACACGGATGATTTTAACCATTTAAAAGGTTGAAATACGAACGCATAACTACTATGACGGAGAAGTGAGAGTATCCACGCAGACTGCTTTATACATGATCTCCCTCAGGTTTATTTGATATCCGTGTACTCTATGTTACAGATTCAGCACTGTACGCCCACTATGTGTTCAAGGCGTTCGACGTGAACTGCAGTGGCGCCATTAGTTTCAGGGTACGTAATTACTCGTCGGTAGTCGGTGGCTATTTATTTATTTATTTAAAACTTTAATGCACACTACAAAAAAATATGTACAATGGCGAACTTAATGCCGAGGGCATACAGAAAGAGACAAAATGGTACGGCCAGATAAAAAATAACATGCAAATGAAATAAATACATACATATTCAAATATAATAATCAGTAATATGAAAAATAATAGTAATACAAAGAAAAAAAACTGAAAATGCAATACATGAATATATATAATGCCTATGCCTAGGCTATGCCTTTTAAATTTTCGAAATGATATGCACGTTTTTGTTGTATCCTTGTATACTCTTCAACGGCCAAGTCACACAAAATTTACCATAATAATAAAGTAATCGCAGTAAGGAACCTTAGACTTGGCACGTCTTTGTCTTGATTTCATTACTTTTTAGAGATAATCAAGCAGCTCCATCGAGACTTAGCTAGATTTTTTACAGAATGTTTTTGGTGGGATTTCACTTCTTTTTGTAGAAACTTGAAAAGAATATTAGACGACCTATTGAGTATAATGGTTGAGACGTCGGCTACTACACCAAGGGTTCCGGGTTCGATCCCGGGCAGTACCTACAAATATTTGTGTTCATGAACATGTCTGTTTGTGTTGGTTTAGCACGCTCGACTTGGCGGGGGCACTGCCGTGCCCCCCGATTTTTGACATTGGATGATGCGGCCCACCATGTTGAATATATATTGTTTAAAGGCGGTATGTCGATCTCTTATAGTTTGGCTGGGCTCTTGTGTTATCTAATTAGGGTCACTAGGTGTTCCAGATCTTCGATTATCCAGAGTTTTATAGTTTTCTCTTTATGTAGCCATTAACCCTAACTCTGTACCAAATTTTAACTCTCTGAGTTAATGGGAAGTACTAGTTCCATCCATGTAACGAGAAACGAAGCGTAGGCTGAACCCCAACCAGATGGACGAATGACCTAGTTAAGGTGGCGGGTATTAGATGGATGTCAACTGCTAGGGATTGGTCCGCGTTGAAATTAATGGAGCATTCGTTCAGCAGTAGACAATTAGAGGCTGCACTGATGATGTATATATGCATTTCCAGGAGTTGTTGGTGACTTTGTCCACACTGCTCCGCGGGTCGGTCTACGAGAGACTCCGTTGGGCGTTCCGCCTTTATGACGTGGATGGAGACGGCGCCATCACTAGGCAGGTTGTATAGTCCACAAGTACTAATATTATAAACGTGAAAGTGTGTTTATCTGTCTGCTTTTTTTACTTGACGGGATGGAGAGTGGCGTAGGCTACTTTTTTTACTAATACTAGCCCCCCACTTCTCTGAAATGGGAGGTGGATGACTTTATGAGGCATTCCAAATGACAAGGATTTCTGGTGTACTTGAATTTGTACGTTAATACCACGCACGATAAGTCTGATTTAGTTTTGATAGTTTGTTCGCGTGGCCAAAAATTCACGACGCGCTTTATAGTGGTTACTGCATATGTATGGGTGTGTTTGTGTATGTGCGTGTGCACGCAAACAATTATAGAAAACAATGGTTATCTACCCTCAGGAACTGGCAGAAGTGGTGGTGGCAGTCCACGAGTTGTTGGGAAGACGAGCGCCGCCCGGATCTCCTGCGGCAAGACTGGATGACGCCAAAGCAAATGAACAAGTCAGTATTTACTTATATATAAATATAATAATATAAATAAATATCACACAGCGCCATCTAGCCTAGTGATGAAATGAAATCGACGTTTCCTTTGCGAATTGGATCACCTGATTGTCCAAAGAGAAAGATACCGTGCGTCGAAGGGGAACATTAAACCGTCGGTCCCGACTACAATCTTATAATGGTATTCGTTAATACCACAGATTTCCCAATACAGGAGATGGGGCAAGCCGCGTTTAAAGTGCGACAACTGTAAGCTCAACGAGCATACACTGGCTGCCAGTTTACGCTCTGTGAGACGAGTCAAGATGCACGAATATTAGAAGAAATTACCGTTTTTTATTCCAAATGCATCCTGTGCAATTGCAACATGCCATCATCGCAATGAATCAGTAAATTTACCAAGAAATATAATAACTTTTCACAGGTAAGAACCGAAAAAAATTGCGACACTGGACTGCTATAAACTTGGCGGCTTGTCCAGTCTAATGTATATTCTGATGTCTGTGGTTAATACCGACCAATCCGTGTTGTCCCCGCAACACCCTAAGCCGAGGTTCGAGTCCCGTTCGGGGACGCCCTTAGGCTTGTTGTGTAAACTTTAAGTCCGAGAGCCATCTGCACTCGCCAATTGCTCGGTGAAGCTGTAAAAGCCATGTGCGGCCAACAGCAGTAGTCAGTTAAAAACCGTGTGTGCCCGAGTGGTGGGTTACGGCCTATGCGAGAAAGCCTGTGCCCTACAGTGGGCCGTGATAGGCTGATGATAATGATGGAATTCGTTTCAAAAACTTTACTAATTAGCGTTCTTTTATTTTTTGTTTTGGTCTGGGTGTTTTCTATGTATAAATATGTATGTATTTACAAGAAAAAATATAAAAGTAGGTATGTTTATGCGTTGTTTAGTACCCATACTACAGGCTTCACTCTTAATTGGAGCTTGATGGCGCTGTGTGAATGTCAGCGGTTATTAATTAATTTATTATATTTACTTTGAGATCTTCTGTAAAGGCACTTACCCATCTCATTCACAGGTGGACCGCGTGTTCAGGAAGTTGGACCTGAACCAGGACGGCGTCATCACCATCGAGGAGTTCCTCGAGTCGTGCCTCAAGGATGACGTCATCACGCGCTCGCTGCAAATGTTCGACACGGCGCTATGACGTCAGACCGACGCGCGGCGGGCACCCGTCAGGTAAAGCAGTTATCACACTATGCGATCTGCAGACTCCCGGCACATCGCATAGTGTCACAAAAAATGTTAGCCTTGCTGTTCTAATTGTTATTACGCAATGCGATTTGCAGAAACCCTGTAGTTCGCCAGTCTGCAGATCGCAAAGAGTAATAAGTGCTTACGTCATATTGAATCTCATCAGAGACAACCTGTGTGGTGTGATCGTTGAGACGTCGGCTACATCAAGGTTTCCGGGTTCGATCCCCGGGCAGTACCTACAGTCACCATTCAATATATTAGTGACCAAATTTCAATATAAACATTTTAAAATGTCAATAAGTTCTATACAGTAAAAGTTACCATTGCACATGTGTGTGTGTTTCTATGTATCATCATCGGCCTATAACAGCCCACTAAAGGGCACAGGTCTCTAGCATAGCCATGGGGAGATTGGGCCGTAACCCAGCACGCGGGAACAATGCAGATTGGTGGGCGTTAACGATTTACTTGTAGCGGGAACAACTTAGCGTGCCATCTGAAGCACGTATTTCTTTTAGGTTATAAAGTACAGGACGGTCAGGATGCTCACCTGATGGTAAGTGATACCTGACCTGAGCGGCATTGATTGATTGAGTCCAACCAATAAACAGTTTATTCTCCATCAATTCCGCTCTCCGCCCAACACCCGAGACAACAGATGTTAGGTCTTTTTACACCTGGAAATTTTACAAGGTATCTTTCTTTTCGAACAATCAGGTGATTCAGCCTACAATGTCCTAACTAAACTAGGGCAAAACACAGCGGCGTTTCTCTAGCGGGATTGGGTTTAAAGATATTTATTTCTCATAAGAACAGATAGAGTTTACTTACAATGAGAATAAAAAAGAAAACATAATAGTTAATTCTAAAATCAGGCGCAGCGCACTGCAAAACTTTTACATTAAATACACAATAGATAACAACGATAACTGATAATAGCATGGCGGTCAGCTTCTCAGGTACAAGGATGTACTGAAGCGACACATGAAGCAGTGTGAGATCAATTCTTCGCTGTGGGAACAGCTGGCGGCCAGGCGGCCCGAGTCGCTTGTGAAATCTAGCGTTGGAGCCTTTGAAAACCGGCGGCTCCTTGAGCTGGATGCCAAACGTGACGAGCTGAAAGCCCGACCACCTGCGGCCATCAGCTATAATAATGTTAATGGTGTGCTCTCATGCCCGCAATGTGCGAGGGTTTTCAGAAAAAAAATTGGATACATAAGCCACATGCGAGCACATCAACGGAAAAACAGGAGTTAAAGACAGTCGCCGTGGCCGAAATCGGTCGAGATATCATCATCATCAACTGATAATAATATAAGTTAATATAAGTTGGGCCCGTATACACAGCACAAGCGTACATGTTTTGCATCAAATCGACTTGCCTACCGGTTTTAGCTCGGCGCGGCTCAATACAATAGACACGGCCAAGGCATCATTACTTACTATAGAGATGTATTGAGTCGACTGCTGTTAATTTAAACTAATTTAGTTATATTCACCTTTTTTTGGTGTTAATTATATCATCATCATCAGCTCATTAAACGTCCCCACCGAGGGGCACGAGCCTACCCGTATAGGGTGATTAGGCCCTAGTCGTCGACGCGGGCCCAGTGCGGATTGGACGACTTCACACACAACCTTCGAATCTCTTCGCAGGCGTGCATGAAGGTTTCCTCACGATGTTTTCCTTCACCGTAAGAGCGTCGGATAACGTACATATATTTTTCGAAAATTCGAAAATACATTGGTACGTGTCGGGATTTGAACCTCAGTCCTCCCGGTAGGAAGGGGACAGTCCACACCACTGAGCCACCGACGCTCTACGTTAATTATATGTTCGTAGACAATTGTATTTTTTAATTAATTTAAAAAACAATCAACAAATGTGAAAATCAAAATTGAACGGATTTTTTAAAGAATAAATACTTTGATGGATCCAACCCACGACTTCCGTGTTACGGAGCCGAATGCTGTGCCCACAAGACCAAGGAGACCTTCCAATGAAAGAAGAAAACTCATTCTTGTTACCAGGACTGAAGCAAAGCGCGAGAGATTCCGCGCGATCGGGCACTACTGCCACTGCGCGCGTGACGTCACCCCCAACATGGCGGGGCGCGGGCTTCCTGTCCAACATGGCGGCGGCGTGGCGGGCCCGCGCGCGCCAGTACTCGCGGTACGCGGTCGCCTTCGACAACTTCTACCATGGCGTCGTCAAACCGAAGATACGCAGCGTTTTGTTTTTCCATTTCTAGACTTTATTTAGTGTGTGCGCCTCTAGCGGTCGGTGTTTGGTGTTGAGGTGAGATTTTGTTCAGATATATCAGAAACCAATGGGTGTCCTCAAATTATTTTTACAATTGGGTTATAAAACAAACCTTAAACGCTAATTATACAATTTATTACAGCTCAGTATCGAAAATTTATAATTCTCATATCGAATCATTTATTATTACAAAATAAAGTTTAAAAAGAACGTCATTTGATTACCGGTTTTACCGTGACGTCATGTCGTAATACCATAGATTATATAATAGTGTCTTTTTTGACAGTTCGAAAAAAAGGAGTTCTGGGCCCCAATTCCACTAATTTAGTTGACATCACGCCACTTTACAATCTAACTGTAAATTTAGTATTCCGGTACAACTTTAGTTTTAATGACCCAAAATGGTTATTAAATACTAGAATACATTGTCTAATAGTGTTACCAATTAAATCCACAATAAATATACTATCGATCGTATTAGCACATATTAAAATTGGGCCCAGTTGATTTGTAAGTATACATACCTATTGAAAGATTAACGGGTCGCCTTATCCTTATTCAGTAATGGCAGAGTACATCATGTATGTGAGGGTGGCTTTAGTCCCAGTAAATACATCTTACATCGTAACTTTAAAACTTTAGTATATATTACTAAGTATGTTTGTGATTATTATTACTATACAAAAAGATATCACAATAAAATGAACTAATGATTTAAGTACAAAAACGATTCGGGTTTGTGTGAAAGGATTAGGTGAAAATACGAATATATAGAAAAAACACATTCTGTAAAGGTACTTAAAACTAAGTTGATGTTAAAAATTGACACTGGTTGATATGTTCTGATGCTAATGAAATTTTATTAAATAAATCTTTTGGTAACTTTACTTTAGACATTAAATCTTTAATATTGGCGTACATACCTAATAGCAAATATTTATAATGTTCCTTTTTTATTTTTTCATATATTTTAGTCATATCTCCAAACACAAGCAACTCCTCTTCATCTATCAGCAAATAGGTATGTAGCTAAATTTTGTTTAAGAAACTTCTACATCACGATCCAAATGTTTGAAATCTTATCAAAATAATATATAATATTTTAAGATTATTATGCTTATTATGTCAATATTTCTTTTTTTCTTTCTAGTTTTATGGCATTTACAATTTTTTTCTTTTTTGATGATTTTGTCATTTTAGAAAATTTATGTTACCTGTCAATTATTTGAAGATATAACCTCATTTGTCAAAGTAATAACAAAACGCAAAAAATCAAAGATTGTCAATTTGGGTGCCGATTTTTTATACTAAAAACTATGACTAAAAATAATTAAATTACAACTTACCAAACCTGCAAACACTGACCAAAGCTAGTTAAGGCCTAACCTAATAGATGGTAACCTGTTAGGATTTTTTAAATTATAGTTCTAGTCAAACGTACAGTTGAGTGCAGAAGTGACTTGATATTTTTAGCTACCCAAAAATAGACTTATTGAGTCTATATAAAAGGTAAAAAAAATATCCAATACATACATATATATTGATTACGTTTTATTTAAAATATTATACTGTTCTTAACGGTTAATATGTATAAGTTTATGTTACAATTTTATTGTATGACACATGATTTTGTTTTTTTTTTTCAAAAATACCAATGCACTTCTATATTCGATAGATATACTAAACTGACATTATAATATTGACTAAAATAGTAAATCGTTTGGCGGTAGGCAAAGTAGAAATCAAACATAACTGAAGATTAAAAGACTTTTACTTGTGCCTTTATATTTATTTTACAGTGTTCTATAAAAAAAAATATTTTTATTTTTCATAGATTGATTCAATTAGCATAGAAGATGCACTCACAATAGGTGGTAGTGGCTATTTTGACAACACTGGCACTGCTTATTTGCAGACTTATTGTTTTGATAATCACTGACATCAGTAATAATCAAATAAAATAAAATGTATATTGTATGACGACTGACTAACATCATTCAGTACTCAAAATCAAGTTTTATGAAACACCTTTTGACGATTTCTGTCTTTGACTTATTTCAATAAAGCATTTAATATATTTTTTAAATTTGATAAGTATAAATTTCTTGAATATTTGTTGAAATACCTGCAGGTACTAAGCGAAGTACTAAGTTTTCTATTAACATCATAAAAATTGTTTAAGTAATACTCAATCTGTACCAATCCAGTTAGGAACCCATAATACATTATATATTGTCTTCGCGTATCTTGTATTATAGACTAACAAATAGTAAGTTAGTTCTATTGCCATCATAATTATAATGGCAAAAAAGAGTTTATATAATGGTAATGAGTAACAAGTCTTTATCTTTCTATTCCTAGTAACGGTAGATAGTCCCTATTTATTAGTGTTAAACAATATTGAACTTTAGAACCTATTTCATTCATAGCATTTTTAATAACCACACATACCTTATTATTACATAGCAGAGTAAATCTTAGTCTACAATCACGTTTTGGATTTGACAAAAAGGGTGAAATTCAGTACCTTAAAATTAAAATTTGATTGGGTTTTATGTTTTTTTTTTAATATACAAAAAGAGTGTTCAAACAATATAATTGAGATATTTTAATAATTGTTAAAGAAAATTTCATATTTCAAAGATAGTCAACGACAAAAATGTAACACCCAAAAAAAGAAAAAAAATGTTTCGATCTGTTTAACAAATTTTGATTATAATTTAGCATTTAA
Organism: Leucinodes orbonalis; assembly: GCA_019425675.1. Taxonomy (NCBI): domain Eukaryota; kingdom Metazoa; phylum Arthropoda; class Insecta; order Lepidoptera; family Crambidae; genus Leucinodes; species Leucinodes orbonalis. Next base: position 16,521 of record PQWD01006083.1, read on the forward strand.
AAATAATTTAACCGCTCAAACGTAGCACGCGCGTAGACAATACGTTCATGTATTGTGTGGTGTGAGTTTACACCCGTGCCACATACGACTGTGAGTTAATAACTACCAAAAATACTCCATCGCCCCATATTTACTTTATCATAAAAAGTTGCTGGAATTATTGGAATAAACTAAAGATAAAAAAAAAAATGCCGTCTTTGACTATAATTTAGGTTTTAGATATTATTCTTATATGTCTATTAAATGAAATAATCACGCGTAAGTACTACTTGTTGTCATGGCGGAGTAAAATATAATTCTGTATTGGGAAATAGATATGGTGATAAAAATGCCATTGTCACTCTAGAATCGTTACTTATTCCTATTACACAGTTCCAGCAGATCTGGAGTTTATTTGTAACTTTCAAACAAACCGTTTGTCTTTGAACGATCATTATTATTATGATCGTGGGGTAGAATTTTAGTCAAACAGCGACTATCCTAAAATTTTAATTTTGAACACATCGTAAACATAATTTCAAAGTTAACGTTATAATTTGAATGAATATTTGAATATAAAACAACAGGGTAAAATACCGCTCCTTTTAAATAAAAGCAAAGAATATAATTTTAAAATGAATCGTTTGAAAACGTTTTGGATATGCTTACCATGATAATGATATTTTTCTAATGAGAAATATTAATTTTCTGTAATTTTTTCGCTTTTTTGTCGTATTTATTGATATTTATAAAAAATACCTATTTACCTGCCTTCACGTTTGTGTGGCTTATATCTTGTTATATATATTCTTAAATACACACTTTATAGCTTAAGTTTTTGACTATATATTTTAATATATATAATACCTATCGAACCCGAAATAAATGGTGACTATTTCTGATCTAAAACTTCTATTAAAATCATACAAAATATATCGTTTACAAAATATATTGTTGTCACCATTTGTTTCTGTTTTGGATCAATTTATATTAAATTTAAACCTACGCCATAAATATAACTTTAAAAATAAATTAATGAAAGGAAGTCTTATTTGGAAATTATACAGATTTACTGTGAATTTATAAACGCCTGTTTACGTATTGTATAAAAATCCTTATTGTCTAAAAAATATGAGTTTTTCAATTTTTCTTTTTTGTTTTCGCATTTGTACCTCTAGTTTTATGAAATTTATAGCTTTATTGTTTTTTATTTTTATTGTAGATTTATAAATGACAAAAAATCGGAAAACCATTGTGTATAACTGTCCGACATAGTCCTATCTTCATAAGGAACTATAAATGTTATCATCATTATATTTAGCTGAGGGAAAAACTTTGTAAATTCAGTACCAGGTAAACTATTTCGGGGACACTTGAATATATTTCTAGCTTAAACTGATCAAAAAGTATGTTGAAATATAATCGCATTATTCCATTCGAAAAAGGGCAATCGCCCAACGTTATCTTATCTGACATAGGATTGTCATTGACGATACTTTTGAATAGATCTGGGTTCTTTAATTAAATACGTTGGATATAAAAAATATACAATGTTTGTAAGAACATGCAGTTTTGACGTTTCGTTTATAATTATTTCGAGTTGTATGAATATATGTAAAATTGGAGCATCTTTGTTTACCTACTAAGATCAGTGTTCAGTACCAATTCAGCCATTAAGCAAGTAAGTTTGATTGCAAATCCCTGGGTTTTCGACTTCGATAGTTAATCCGGTCCTGATTATTGATTCCAACATTCAACAACTAAAAGCAATCTATTTCATATCATAATTTTGTTAGCTTACTATATTTTCTTTATTAAAATTTGATTAGTAAAAATTTGATCTCGTAAAAACATGAAGATCTTTGCATTTAAGGTCAAAAATGATGACAAATTTAAATTAAACAGGGGCTTAGACAAGTAATAAACAAATCTAAATGCAAATATGTATTAATATTTTTCAAATCATTACATATTTTTCCCTATGGAAGCCACTACTTCTGGGCGCTCTGTTATAAAATGAAACGTATGTATCATTATGAGTTTTTCAGACTACTTTTACCTGAATAATCAATAAGCAAATGCTGTCTCTACGGACCATAACCACAAAAAAGCATTAAATTAAAATGCGACTTGAAAACAAAAAATACTATAATCAATTAAACACACATACATGGAATTGTTTTAACTAGGGAATTCATTAAAAGAATTGATTTTACAACAGTAAATTTAGGAGTTGTATGTATTTAATCAATTAGTTATTGTCGAAGGGCTTAAGAGATTGACTATTAAGGTTAACGCGTGTAGTGAAAGATAAATTACTAACAAATAGGTAGGTATTACACTTTAGGCAAACAGGTCACTTAATTCAGTTAACCGTAACGAAGCTAATTGATAAAATCAATCTAGAAACTAATAAAATTCAAAATAGATATTAGTGCAGCTTTCACATGAGCGCCCGTAATTAGTTTTATTTGCATAACCGTATTAATCACAATTAAGATTTAATAGACTTTGCGTTGCTCTAGAAAAACATAGTATATAATCTTTGCTAAAAAATATTTGGATAACCATTTTAAGCAGTCGTATAGACAGTATATGGTCATTTTTAGTAATAAAACTATTAGCGGAATTCTTAAATAAAATTCAATTCTACCGTTTAAAGCTGAAGTCCATAAACTTTTGTATCATTAATTGTCCTTCATAGCGTTAATTTTAATAGAAAACATACCCATCTAGGCCCTTTAAATACCTGCCCTAAATAATCTAAGTAAGTTATAATAAGCGAATGTAGCGATCAGACTATGCTTTTCGTCTGAAATAGAGTTGTAAGTATCTTATGAAATATAGGTTTATCTGGATTACGGATTGTGACTGATTCGGTGAAGTAAGAATAATTATTTCGTAAATTCAAAAAATGCCGATAGCATGTGTAAATAAACAAATGCTGAATGGCACTTTCAAGTAAATTTCTGACAAAAACTTACGCGTGAATTCTTGTCACGTTAAGAGTTGTAGGTCTCATATATACCTACATGTGCCAGTTACGTATGTAAAATTTAAAACAAAAATTAGGGCTCAATGGCGCTGTCCGTTAACAATTCGGTATTCTCCACCACCCGCAATAAAATATCAAACCATATTTTTATAAAGCGCACCTTATTTTACGTGTCGTTTCATTGATCACTTTTGTTTATTTGCAATATTGTATTATTAAATACATTGAAACCAATAAATTTGAGCTCAATTGATAATAGTGAGCAATGACGTCACATATCACTTATCTCATACAAATATATGGAAATGATCCTTTTTGAAAGTTCATAAAAAGTATGTCAACGATTAGTGGTGTCAAGTACCGAATTGTACAAGTGAAACATCTATCGCTATGGTGGGTTAACGATTGGGTGACGGAATATTATCGAGATCATCTTGCTGAAGACTTAAGCTTAGCCCTTTGCTAAACTGCATTAGGCGGGCCTTAATTCCACTTATGTCAAATAAGACATGACGACACCATAACGACTCTTTTCCATCCAACTGTAAAGGTATTCCGGTACAACTTTAATGTAAATGGTTTGATGGGTTTAATATGGTAATTCAATAGAATCGAAAACAAAAATAAAAAATGAAGCAGAACCCTGTAACAAGAGTAAGGATATAATGAAGATGTCATGTATTGGAAGATTAGAAAGCGTAGAGCTTACTTAAAAATGAAAATAATCAGAAAATTACTTTTATTGAATTTAAACTTCGTATTTTGCCGATAAATTTTCATTTTTGTATTAATTTTTATTTTTAATAAGTTTTCTTTAATTTTTTAATTTGTAAAACCTTTTATGTACGTTTTTGTTTTACCATACAAAATGTCTGAAATGACTAAATCTATTTTGAAATGCGTTAAATTCGGCTATGGCGTATTCCATGTTCCATCAAAAACCGAATTTTCAAAATTAATAACTTTAGAGTAAGTGTTCCCTGCGAAGGTTAATACTATACTGTCTGCATTTATGATAATATATATTATCTCGTGTAATATTGTTTAAGGAACATTCAAGTATTTTATTAAATCTTATATGGTTATTTGTACCTTATTAAATTATTTTTTGTATTAAAAAACTCAGGTCATTTTAATAATTGTAATTACTGTGGCAATAGCAAATATATTGTATTAAATTTAAAAATTAAGCTATTTCTATTGTTATATATTTTTTACATGATTTTGCAACAAATTGTGATCAATAACGATTTATTTATTATGTAATATATGATCCAAAATTAATGTTTTTCTTCAAATTAATAAAAAAACTACAAAAATGCATTTTAAAATAAAAATAACTAGACAGTATTGTGGTGAACCTTCCAATTTTATCAATTTACCCGTAAAGGGTGGTGTGAATGTATTGTATTAGAAATAATATTAATTGTAAATAGTTATTTTGTCGCTGTCTAAAGACGTCCACGTTAAATCTGATAGTAAATCAGTTCTTCATGTTGTTTGTGTGTTATTATTTTCAAACCTAACCCATAAAATAGTACTCGACAGTGAGATAAAAACCTGGAGCAGGCCCAGCTTTAAACAAGGAGGTTGCTTACTTAACAAATTTTCCCAACATAATGTATCGTTTTGTATCGGTGCGGTCTCTAGATAAGTAAATGAAAGTGGCAGTGGGCAGGTTACATAGTGTGAAGAACCGATGGGGCGCCAAGGTTCTCGAGTGGCGTCCGCGTAACGGAAAACGAAGTGTATGCCGACCCCCAACCAGATGGATGGATGATGCGGTTAAGGTGGCGGATAGCAGATGGATTCTCGCTGCTAGGGGTTGGTTCACGTGGACATCATTAGAGGAGGCCTGCGTTCAGAAGTGGACATTTTCGGCTGTAATGATGATGAAAGGGTCAAAGCTTCTTGGACAATACAGGCAGTGAAATACTTGATAATTATTATTACGTAATATAACTAGGACACAAAAAAACGAATATAAAATACACTTAAAATTCTGTGACGGACGACCGTGGTGTAATGGTTGTAATATCGCTAGGGTTTTGAACATTTGTGTGCATGAATGTCTATTTGTATCGGTACGGCTGTTTCTATGTAAAGTATGTGTAGAAAAATATGAAACTTTTGGTCCATACGGCCATTTTCCGCGTATATGTATCAAAATATGACAAAATTATTTTTTCATATATTATTACTGTTGGCGCCTCCCATTCTGATTCTTCCGAGTAAAAATGTATACATTACTTTATAGACATTTTCCGATACAGATAACTGCAGTATTATTGACACCTTGCCCTAATCTGAGTGTAATGATAACAAAACGCAATTGACACTTGTGCACTTGACTTGACAGATGTCATAATAACAATATTGTCTTGATATTGTCAATATTTTATTGTCAAATTTTGTTTTTACTTTTTACGAAAAATATTGAATTCAACATTTTTAACAAATATCCAAGCCATAAGATTAATACATAATGTCAAAAGTAGCTCAAGTTGTAGACGGTGAAGCGTCGGAGTCGGATTCGGAGATAGAAATGGGAAAACCACCAGTAAGATCTATTTATCATATTTTTTTTTACAAAATACATATATTAATGACGAAGAAACCTCTGAATCATAAGAAACAGTGGCTTAATATGTACACCTATCACAGTTCACTTAGATAATGAACATAGATTTCTCTTATTTAGGGTATCACGAACTAGAAAACGTTTCATTTTAGGAAATCAGCTGATACCGTAACCGAACTTAAAATACTGAGACATTAACCATTAACTCTCTCCATGGGATTTCATCTCATGCCCCCATGGTTTAAACAATGCTGACACCACAATACCATGAAGTAAATTCATCATTATCAGCACATATGATGTCCGCACCTAGGGGCAAAAGCCTATCTGTATAGGGTGTACAGGCCTTAATCATTCACGTGGGCCCAGGTTGGATTGGCCAACTTCACACACAACCTTTGAATTTGAAGCAATAACTAAATGACTGTAACATCATGTACTCACTATAATGTAGTAGAGTGATGAACATTTCACTGTAAGGCACATGCCTTCTTGCTTAGCATGTATGGGAAGATTGGACTGTAACCCACTATGTAGGCCCAAGGCAGATTGGTAGCCACTGCTTAACATTTAAGTATAATTTTAAACACAATTCAAGAAGGCAGTATTTGTGGTGAATAAATTGATATTCATTACGAAGTTACCGACATAGCTGGATCAGCAGTAAAAGTGGGCTGGTCATGTATGTCGCGGAACCGATGGCTGTTTGAGCAGACGAGTTCTGGAGTGGAGACTGCGTCTTGACAAGCGTAGCATAGGACCTCCTCCTGCCCGATGGACCGACGACTTGCAAAAGGTCACTGGTGAAGACTGGACGAGGAAAGCGGAGTGGGTGAATGAGGGAGACAATATGTCCAGCAGTGGACTCCAATAGGTTGAAGAGAGAGAGAATAGGTATTCCACTCTCATCCAAAATATTCATAGCTCAGTTTTTAACAGGATTTGGAAACACTGGGCACAGACAATTTCGTGATACCAGGAGAAGCCCCAGAATCTGATGATGGTAAGATTTATGTTTAAGTAAAATAAAATAAAAAAAATATTTATTCATTTAGGTTATAAAGAACTATGAATGCAATGAAGCTACCTGGTTTGGACTGTCGTTATATACTGAGAAGAATCACAAGAAAGTAATTTATAGTTGCAAACATGTTATTGTATTGTTCTAACTGGTGACACTCGGTTTTACATTTCTCTAGTACACATTTTATTCAACTTCATAATTGTATAATTAACCTATAATGTAAATTCAACTTATGGTATATAAGAATCGACTTTCTAATCGGAATCATCTTTCTTTTAAACAATCAAGTAATTCAGCCTACAATGTCTTTGAATGAAATGAAATTTATTATTTGCATAAAACATGGTGTTATCTGATAGTGATAATCTATGGTACATTAAAGAGCTCATGTTTTACCTTAGTATAGGGCATGCAAATTTTATAAAGATTATATGCAGGCTTTATATAATCTTTATATAAAGAATTTACAAAATACATGTGTCTAATATTAACTATAATAATTACTATGAAGTCTTCCTGCATGATTTAAACCAAACCCACAGATCATGCAGTGATCTAAAATCAATGCTAAGACCACAGAGGTTGAATACTAGAAATAATATTATCTACTAGAAAGAAAGAATAAAATTAATATTTTAAAAATATTATGCTATCAATATGGTGGCCACTCGGCTAATGCCAAGACAGTTTTGTCAAGGCGCTGGTTTGCAGTGGAACCCTCATGCCTACGAAATTACACAAATTCTATTTTGTGGAACCTATTAAAATACGAAATTACATAAAATAAAAATGAAATATTTATTTAACGTAGGTACTCTCTGGATTGATGGACCGACGACTTTCGATATGTCGCAGGTGGAAGCTGGATGAGGAAAGCGGAGGACCGGGATATATGGCGCAGAATGCGGGAGACCTTTGTCCAGCAGTGGACTGCCATAGGTTGAAGAGATGGAGAGATTTATCTATCATTGGATGTTTATTGACAACCCATTTGGTGTAATGGACAAGATGTCGGCTACTACACCAAGGGTTCCGGGTTCGATCCCTGGAAAGTACTAATATTTGTGTGCATGAACATGTCTGTTTGTAATGGTCTGGGTGTTTTCCATGTATAATATGTATGTATTTACAAATATATATATATATATATATATAAGTATGCTTATCCGTTGTTTAGTACCCATAATACAGGCTTCACACTTAACTCGGGGCTAGATGGCGCTGTGTGAATGTCAGTGGATATTTATTTATTTTTATCAGTTGTTCAGTTCCCTAATTACAAGCTTCTTGCTTAATATGGGGCAAGATGGCTCAGTGTGAGCGTCAGCGGATATTTATTATGTTCGAAAATCTTACTATCTCGACTGTACGTCGGTATTAAAGAAACAGGTACGGGCTAAGGCCAAGTATCCTGATCCTTGTAATTGTGTGTGTAAGTTTGAGTTAGTGATATTATTGTGTGTTATACTATAATTTTATCCATTTCGTGTGATGTGGTTTTGTATCTGATGAGTAAGGGAACACTGAGATGGATTCTGATTCGTTAATTCAGCATTTGGTCTTGATTGTTTTGGAGAGTGAGACTGGATGGTTAAGAAACGGCGAACTATGGAGCATGTGTCTATTAACTATTGATTTTGTAGAGGTATGTAGGTGTTTTCGTGTAGTTTCAATAATTTCAAAGCTGTGATTAGGGTTTTTGGCACCACGCCAGTGGATGAATGATGATAGGAATTATTCTTACATTTGTTGGTGCCACATTTGTTTTATTTCATCTGCTAAAGGTATGTATTTTTGGATCTTTTCAGTGTGTTTTGTTTAAGATTGTGGGTGTTTGGTACGGCGATATCTATGAGGAGGTGGTTTTAGTATCTTTTAAGGTAAGTGTGATGTCTGGTCTATTGCTGAGTATGGTGCGGTCGGTTATGATATCTCGGTCCCAGTAGAGTTTGGTTGTACTATTTTCTAGAACATTCTTCGGTTTGTATTTGTAATATGGGGTGTGTGAATCTATTAATTTGTATTTGTGTGCTAGGAGTTGGTGAATGTGTTTGGCTACGTTGTCGTGACGGTGTGTATATTCTTTATTGGCTAGTACGTTGCATCCTCCGGTTATATGGTCTATTGTTTCAGTTGTCTGGTGGCATAATCTGCATTTGTCGGTAGGTATCGATTCTTTAAGGATGTATTTAGAATAATTCCTGGTTTTAATAATTTGGTCTTGTATAGCTACTAGGAAACCTTCTGTCTCACCAAATATGTTTCCTTTAGTGAGCCAAGTGCATGATGCAGTGCGGTCTACGTGGTCTTGCTCTAGTTGATGTGCATATTTTCCGTGTAGGGCTTTTGATTTCCAATTTTCTATTTTTTGTTGATCGCTGCATATTTTAAGTTTTGGGTTGTAGAGTCTATTATTCAGTTGCAGTGGAGTTCCAGAGATTGAGGTGTTTGTTATGGCTTTGTGTAGGGGACTGTCAGTCGCTTTAGTTAAAAAATATGTCGTAGGTTTCTATTTGTGTGTAGTGAAGATTCTTTATGTCTGTGCATTCACGGCCTCCTAGTGTCCTTTCGAGTGTGAATCGTTGACTGCTGAATGAATGTGATGGATGTTGTGTCTGTAGCTTGCTGTTCTTGTAGCTGTGTCAGTGCTTCTAGTTCAGTATCGGACCATTTAATGATTCCGAACGAGTATGTAAGGATGGGTATTGCGTATGTATTTATTGCTTTTATTTGTTTCTGGCTGAGAGTTGTGTGCTGAGTATCTTGTTGAGTCTTTTCTGTATTTTATTTGAGTGTGTTTTGATGTCTGTGTGGTTTAATGATGTGGTTTGCTGATATCCTAAATATTTATATGTATCTTTTATTTCCATGCTGTCTATTATACCGTCTTGCAATTCTAAATCATATGAATCTGTACATTGATGTTGGCCTTTAGCTATACAGTTAATTTTGCATTTATCGGTTCCAAATGTCATTCTGATGTCTGTGCTAAATTCTTCGGTTAGTTTTAATAAGTGATCTAGATGTTGTCTATTGGCTGCATAGAGTTTAATATCATCCATGTAGAGAAGATTATTTATATTATTACTTTAAATATAATTACAGAGTCCAAGATATCACCGCAGGAAGTGAGTGAGCCTGATGTACCTCTCCACATGGCGATGACGCCTCCCATGAGCCCCAACAAGATGTACCATTCGATTCTCCATCAGAAACTATGTAAGTATCATCATCAGCTCATTAAACGTCCCCACCGAGGGGCACGAGCCTACCCGTATCGGGTGATTAGACCTTAGTCGTCCACGCGGGCCCAGTGCGGATTGGACGACTTCACACACCACCTTCGAATCTCTTGGCAGGCGTGCATGAAGGTTTCCTCACGAGGTTTTCCTTCACCGTAAGAGGGTCGGATAACGTACATATATTTTCGAAAATTCGAAAACACATTGGTACGTGTCGGGATTGAACCTCAGCCCTCCCGGTAGGAAGGCGACAGTTCACACCATTGAGCCACCGACGCTCACCACATGTAAGTAAAATAAAGTATATGTAAACTAGACAAGATTATAGTTCAGTACCATAGGACCATGGATGTATAATAAAAATACAGACGGACTGTCAATAATACATAAAATGTGTCTCCGAAATGAGAGCTGCTGTCTATGATGTTATTTTGATAAATATTTTTTTGTATACTGATTGTAGTGTTATATAATATGCAATTGAATATGATACGTATTTTTTGGATTGTTTTCGTTTTTTTTCACTGCGGTGTTTGCACGATTTCAATACACGGGTTCTATTAAATATTTGTTGTTTACATACTCTACAGCTCTGTTGACAGATTCGCGCCAAATGTCATAATGTATTGTGATTTTCCTCACAAAAACTGGCCGAATTTTGACACCCTTTTGTAGTTAGCGATACTCCGTCCGAATGTTTTTATACGTCCATGCATAGTACCTTTAAAATAGTATAATAATAACGGCCAATTTTGGTCAGGTTAGCAATGTGAAAAAGTCAACGCAATGGTGATGAAATATTTCAATGACAACCTTTTTTTGATCAAAAAAATTGTCTCTCAAATCTGGCCATGCTTTGGGAGGTTAGACAATATGTTAAGTTTTTCCCATGGGGTTTGATCCTCCTCTCAAGTACGGAGGCAACAGTCCACACCAATGATCCACCGCCGCTGTTGGTCACTCACAATGATATTGTGTATATATAAAGGTAGATACGCCATCCGTGCCTCAAAAACGAACCGCCGAAGAGAATACAGTTACTCTTTGTTAAGGTAAATGTACGCTCATCCGGAATATATGTATGTGTGCTGTCGCTGCATTCGGAACACTTTTTTCAGCTCCAACCATTTATAAGTAAGTTACTAAAATCCTTAAAATTAACCCGTTGCTTTTGTGAGAGTTTAAGAGTCAAGTAACACACTGGCTTAAGAGTCTATCACAGAAGGACACAGATAACTTTATAAAGAGTTGCGTGTGTGTGTACTTGTAACGCTCACAAATATGAACACACACACCGTATAACTAGTATTATTTTTATTACTAGTTTTGATTTTTCTTGAAGGATATCAAATGTAATTACAAATCTTTGTGTTTCCTGTATAAGAAGTAACCTGTTGCATCTGTAAAACGGAGACAGGCGTTTATGACTGCGACACAGTTAATAAAACTAAAGCTGACGCTGAAGCTAAAGATAAAGCATTATCGAACAATATGTGTTTTCATGTTTTCCATTTTAACTTTATTTCAATGAATATTTTTGTATTTGTAGTTGTTTTGTGAACATATCACGAATCTATACATTTTACATCATTGGTCACTCATCAAGATGTATTTATTATAGGGGAATGCAACGTATCTCTGCGAGCGACCATTGAGGGTTTGGTGCGGCACACCACCGACATATCTGTGGAGAAACTGACGCGTGCTGATAAGACTCTATTACATGTGCAGGTAGGTCTTGTTTCATTTGTTCCTAAAATTATTTCTAAAAACCCAAAGAAAAGTAATTATTTACATAATTAATTATACATTAATAATAATAATATCCACTGACATTCACACAGCGCCATCTCTAGGCCCAAGTTGAACAACGGATAAACATGTGTACTTATTTATTTTTTTGGAAATGCATACATATTATACATAGATAACACCAAGGCCAATACAAACAGACATGTTTATGCACATAAATGTTTGTACTGCCCGGAGATCGAACCCGGAACCCTTGGTGTAATAGCCGACGTCTCAACCATTACACCAAATGGGTCGTCAATTAATTAAGTCACAAAGTTTTGTTAATTTTGATGAATTTGTATAGGATTTCTTGATGACATCTTCATTTTTTTGGGTTAATAAATAGAACTCAAAAAACTAAGATGAAAACGTAAGCAGTTTGTTTGACTTAAAACTAAAAGTGTTTTGATAATTTCTTTTTTATGTATATGTATAGATTCCGCAAAGATTAGACGCACTTTGTTTTGTTGCAGGAAAGCATGAGAGCAACCAACGCTAATTTGACATTGGCGCGTGCGAGACTAAAGCAGATACACGCTGAACTGGAGAGAGCTAATTGCAACGGTGCATTGCCTACTGTTAAAATCAAAAAATGATTGTTATTACCATTAAAGGGATTGTACTCGTATAGATAGAATCGTCTGCGTGGGTAACCCAATACAGTAAAATGAAACAGACGAGTAGGTTACGTCAATGATGTAAAAAGTATAGATTCGTGATGTGCTCACAAAACAACTGAAAAAAGTGTTCCGAATGCAGCGACAGCACACATACACATATTTCGAATGAGCGTACATTTACCTAAACAAAAGAGTACAAACTATATTCTCTTCGGCGGTTCGTTTTTGAGGCACGGATGGCGTATCTACCTTTATATATACAGAATATGGGTTACGCATGCAAACAAACGGAAACATGTGCTATTTTAATTTATGTTAAAATTTGATATTAAAAAAAATGATAGGAATTGATTATTCTTATATAGATACATATTATGGTATTTAGAGATAAGTAATATTGCATTCCTTTATAACTTGTTATTATTGAATAAATTGTTTTATAAAAACTTTATTCGTTTTTTTATAATTTGCACCTATTCTAAAGCAATTTTGTATCACAGTTTATCAGCGCCTGCTACTCCAGTAGAACTTAATCAAAATTGATTACTGAAATAGCAATGTTATTTCCACAGATTTCCCAATACAGGAGATGGGGCAAGCCGCGTTTAAAGTGCGACAGATGTAAGCTCAACGAGCATACACTGGCTGCCAGTTTACGCTCTGTTAGACGAGTCAAGACGCACGAATATTAGAAGAAATTACCGTTTTTTTCCGAAATGCCATCCTGTGCAATTGCAACATGCCATCATCGCAATGAATCAGTAAATTTACCAAGAAATATAATAACTTTTCACAGGTAAAAAACCGAAAAGAAATTGCGACACTGGGACTGCCTATAAACTTGGCAGCTTGTCCAGTCTAATTGTATATTCGGATGTCTGTGGTTATTTCAGTAATCAAATTGCGGTGTGGTCTTAAATAAACAAACTAAATGCACAATCACAAAGAAATAACCAAAAATGTCCGAGCCTGACTCATGTTTTTTTTTTCGAACTGACTACTGCTGTTGGCCGCAAATGGCTTTTACAGCTTCACCGGGCAAGTGGCGAGCGCAGATGGCTCTCAGCCTTAAAATTTACACAACGAGCCTAGGGGCGTCCCCGAACGGGACTCGAACCTCGGCTTAGGGCGTTGCGGGGGGGGGGGCTGGTAGCGTAACATATGTTTGGGGAGAAAAGCGGCCCGGCACATGGATCAGACACATGCAAAATTATGAAGTAAGGTCATAATTTTGTATGCGGGCAAAACTCATTTTCAGGGGTGTCGACATTTAGTTCTATGGTTTTTTAGACTATATTCAAAATATTGTTCAAGTATCTGATCCATAGGACTTTGATACGGCCGGCTCTCGGACTAATATGTCTATAATATTAATGGCATAAAATAATTCATTAAAATGTTGACCTAAACGCGTCATTAAAAGGGTACAAAATCAAAAGTACGAGCATACTACTATGTCATATAGCGAGCGACGTGATTATGAATGAAAATGTGGCCAAACTGACGGATGGGCAGAATTTTGGCGCGGAAATTTTTCAGTGCATCAAGTTAATTTATTGTTTATCTAAGAGTGTGGTCTAGGTATAAGAAATAGAAATCCACTTTACATTTGGAATAAAATTAACTCCTAAATGTAACCAAAATTGACTGTATCTTAACATACGCCAAACAGCACTGCGAAACTGTGGAATTCATTGCCAGCTTTTGTATTTCCCGTGGTGTACAATTTGGGTGTTTTCAAGTCGAGAGTAAATAAGTTTCTTCTAGGTCAGCGTGCTTCATCCTAAACATCGTCGATATTTAATATCTGACAAGGCGTAGGCAAACGTTGGCATATTTAAAATAAAATAAAAACATGAAAAATGACGTATAAAGGCGTCATCGGCGTCTGAATCAAAATTCTTGACGACGCTTTAAAAGGTCAATGGCGGTCAAAAAAAATAAAACCCAAATAAAAAATCTAAAAAAATATTAATTCATAAAAAAATCATTTTATCGTCAAATAGAAGCAACACTAAACCCCCAGGCGGCCATCTTGTTATCCAGCCAGCGACGGAAGGCGGGAACGGACGCGTATACAGCTGGCACGTCTTTACCCCCGCACCCAATTCCCCACGCCACCAGCCCGGTTAGCTTGTACCTGTCCTCACCGATAGGACAAGCTAGGGGGGCGCCACCGTCACCCTGGAAACAACCAACATATCAGCTCATTATACGTCCCCACTGAGGGGCACGACCCTACCCGTATAGGGGCCTTAGTCTTCGACGCGAGCGCAGTGCAAATTGGCCGCACGCACAACCTTTGAATCTATTCGTAGGCGTGCGCAGGTTTCCTCGCGATGTTTTCCTTCACTGTAAGAGCGTCGGATAAACGTACATCGAAAATTCGAAAAGACATCAGTCAGGTGTATCACTTACCATCAGGTCCGTCTTGTACACTTTGTAATATAAAAAAGATTAAGTTTTTACTCTCGGATGCCGCTCTGTCATGGTCGGGCGTGTTACATCAGGCTCCAACCATCTGATACACTTTGTGGTACTAGGTGGTAGACTCGATACTGAGTCCTCTAGGTAGGTACCACCGCAGTGCCAGATATCGTCCCGTCAAATAAGAGTGTTATGCACTTCTGTTTCGGGATGAGGGCACTGTAGCTAGTCAAATTACCGGGTATAAGAGACCTGACATTTGTCGTCTCGGGTGTCGGGCGTAGTGCGGCATTGGAGGATAATAACTGCCTACGCAGAGCAGTGTTGATGGAGAGCGATCATTGAATCAGTTGGTCTCCTTCAATGCCGCTATGTCACGGTCAGGCGTATCACTTACCATCAGGTGAGCGGTCTGGCCGTCTTGTGCACTTTGTAAAGTAAAAAAAGTTTTAAGTT
The DNA here is from genome assembly GCA_019425675.1 of Leucinodes orbonalis. Taxonomy (NCBI): domain Eukaryota; kingdom Metazoa; phylum Arthropoda; class Insecta; order Lepidoptera; family Crambidae; genus Leucinodes; species Leucinodes orbonalis. Next base: position 31,639 of record PQWD01006083.1, read on the forward strand.
GCTTCTCTACACTTACCGTGCACGTATCTTTGCCCTCCTCGCCGCCGGCGCATACAAAGCTCCTATGCAACTTGAACTTGTGTCCCAGGCGGGTCCGCTTCAGCAGATCGTTGCATCGCTGGTGTCCCACCATATCCACTTCCAGTTTCTTCAGGATGACAGCATACCTGCCTTGTTTGCCTGTAAGTTAAAATATTAATGACTTAAGACTCAAACTTAAAATGTTAATATTTATAATCATGAAGGCAACTAGAACCGCAAGATGTCGTAAAATAATAAATTTACGAAAATGTTGGCGTAAAGTAATGAAGATAATCTTCCTTGTTTAAAATCCTAAAAATATTTTTGGTTAAATATAATATAAACCTATACAAATTACGTTATATTAATTGTCCGAAATTAACTCTGAAACTATTTATCCAGTTTTTATCAGATTTTTTAAGCAACTGTAATAGGCATGATGACTGGGTCCTGGAATCATAAGAACTATTTCATATTATTACAAATCTGGGTTAAAAATAACGATGTGCTTACTCTTAGCTCGAAAAACTCATGTTTTATGAATTTTATTAGTCTTTAAAGTTGGGTGGGCAAATCCATTTTTAAAGTACAATAATTGTCAAAAGTGTGTTAACAAATGGATAACACATACCATTTAAAGCAACTTTTGCAGTGAAACCATTTTAATAAAAGCAAAACTTAATATAGATGTAGTACAAAATTCTCAAACTATGCATACTAACTACTGAGGCGTGACGTCATAACTAGGTAGCAATTTGTGTGAAGCGTTTTTGGGAAAGTCCATTAATGTGTTTTTAGAATTGGAATATCTCTGCGAGTTTTAACGTTAACAAAGTAATTTTTTTACCAATGTTTCTATTATTATGCGGTCCATCGATATAAAAGCAAAAAAATGTCATCATCCCTATTTGGTCGAACCTGGACGATTATTAGTAGCTTTTTCTGAATTACTTAAATAATTGTAAATTGAAATATAATAATTTTCATTTATAAATTTATAGTCTTCTTTTTTATTTTTATATAACTGTTCAATGACATAAATTGCTTTTTCCCCAGACTCCAACGTCATAAATAAGACGTTGAACTCTCGTTTAATCATTTCAAAAATTAAAAATTGTTTAAGCCTATGTAATAGATACCTACGATTGTAAAAAATGAATATTATTCTAAGTCATCCAGCCATAAATTGGTTCTAGATGGTGCTGTGTTTATGTCGATGAATAATATTAGCAGAAAAACCTCAATAAAAACGTGAAGACTTCGCGTCTACTTTCATAATACGTACTGCATATAAATGGAATGATCGGCCTGCATCTGTGTTTCCGGCCACATACAACCCTGTGGCATTCAAAAAACGAGTGAATAGGCTTTTTTTTGGCAAGCTCGTTCCATCTTAGAGGACGTCTCTTCCACAAGGATAGTTTGTGCTCAAGAGCAAGCCCATTATAAATTTTAGAAAAAATCTCTTACCAAAGTAGTCTTTGCCCCATCCGTTAGCGACACAGTCCCTATACTGTGAAAAATCTTCATCCTGATTCGGGAGGCAGATGACGTTGATATGCGGTGCCAACTTGAATGGATTCTCCAGTTTGAGCAACGCCACATCGTTAAAGAGGTTTGACCGTGTGAATTCTGTAAATGGATTAAATATTAATTCTTCCAGCAGTGTACTGCGATAGGTTGAAGAGAGAAAATTCTGTGAGTTATTTAAATATGTTTTTTATCCTAAAATGAAAGGGATTCTCCTCTTACTCACCTGGTGGTAATATAAACGCCTGACCATGACAGAATGAGTGTCATGATGACGTGAAATGAATAACAGAAGGTAGTCATTATTTTCCGTCAACACCGCCCTGCGCCCGTCACCAGAGACAACAGATGTTAGGTCCCTTATACCCGGTAATTTCACTAGCTACAGTCCCCTTATCCCGAAACACAAAAGTGCCAAAACACTCCTACTTTACGGGATGATAACAGGCTGATATTTTTTTATGTGTAGAGGACGGTCAAGACGCTTATCTGAAGGTAGTATCACTTACCTTCAGATAACATTCTTACCGCTTGACCATGACAGAGCGGCATCGAAGGAGACCAACAACTGATAGAGAGTTTTTATTCTCCGTCAATGAAATATATATTCTATATTATACGCTTTGGTTGTTGGGAAGGCCTGTGACCTGTAGTGAACTGGTATAGGCTTATGGTGAAAATATCCTATAAAAAACAAACATACAACAAACTAGAGCCAACTATAATATTATCGGTTTCGTGACCCGAAGTTCTTGGGTTCGAATCCCATGGAACGATTCCCTGTTCGGTCGGCTCCGGCTTCAATCTTCGAATGGTAGCCGTTAACACCTACCAATACGCAGGGCCCGCGTGCTGGGATACGGCCAGTGATGTAAGAAGTATAGATTCGTGATATGCTCACAAAACAATCGTAAAAGTGCTCCGAATGCAGCGACATACACATATTTCGAATGAGCGTACATTTACCTAATCAAAAGCCTACAAACTGTATTTTCTTTGGCGGTTCGTTTTTGAGGCACGGGTGGCGTATCTACCTTTATATATACAGAATATTGGGTTACGGCCCGATCCCCCCATAGCTATGCACGGAAAAGCTTTGCAATAAAACAGGCCAAAACGCCGAAGCGCTTTTTTCCAAGTAACAAAATTCATTATTGTGCTTTACTTTGGTATTTTAAATGTAATTTTTATCATAGTTTTTGTATTCTTTTTGACGTTCATAAGTGCTTTTTGTAAGCCTAATTGGATTAAATGAATTTTGATTTTGTAATAGACCGACTACTGTTTATGGTGACCTGTAAATTTGTTTTAGTAGACTATTTGTATATACCTTGGTGAATGTAGACCTCCTGGGCGAACTGTTCCTGGTGCTTTAACCTCTCCCGAGTGGTCTGTGTATCCCACTCGCCCGCTCTGGCCTTTAGCTCGCCTGGCGCAAACCTGCGGCCATATTGTTACACGTTTTTAACACGCTTTTTTATGACATTCACACAGCGTCGTCTAGCCAAGTTAAGCGTGAAGCCTGTATTATGGGTACTAACAACGGATAACATACTATATACTTTTTCTTTGTAAATACATACTGTACATGTAAAACACCCAGACCATAACAAACAGACATGTTCATGCACACAAATGTTTGAACTGCCCGGGGATTGAACTCGGAACCCTTGGTGTAGCAGTCGACGTCTCGACCATTACACACACCTTATATAAATTAATTATATAAGGTGCATTTGTATTGTGGGAAATATTGAAATCTTAATTTGACCCAACCCGGTCTTCGATTAGGATGAAATTTTGCACCAGCGCTGAGTTGTGATGAGCGTCGATAGCTCGGTGATGTGACTGTTGCTTTCCATCTGGAGGGTGCAGGTTCAAATCCCGCCACGTAGCGTACCTCTCTTCGAATTTGTGGAACTATAATGTACGTTTATTCCGACACTCTTACGGTGGGAAAATGTCATGAGGAAGCCTGCGCACGCCTGCGAAGAGATTCAAATGATTGCGTGAAGTCATCCAACCCGCACTGGGCCGCGTGGACGACTTAGGCCTATACACACGCCACGGGTAGGCTCGTGTATAGGCCTAAGGTGGGGACGTGTCATGAGCTGATGATGACTCACTGTTGAGCAACATGAGCGCCGGTCATCACCACTGCGGATGGTGAGACGCCGACACCGGACGTATGAGTTGTTGGCGGTTAGCTACCACCCATGGGAATTCTTCCGAATTGCGCTTCCTTGCCCTGTAAATAATGATAGGTGTAAAATTCCTATTCAGGGTTTTTTTATGTTACCAAGTGTTTAGGATGGTCAGACGCTCTCCTGAGGTAAATACGCCTGACCAGGACAGGCATTGAAGAAGACCAACAACTGATAGACAGTTATTCATCCTCCATCAATGCCGCACTGCGCCGTCACCCGAGACAAACAGATGTTAGAGGTCTTTTATAACTCGGTAATTTTACTAGCTACAGTGCCCTCATCCCGAAACACAGAAGTGTAACATTCTATTTCACGGACGATATCTGGCACTCGCGGTAATGTAGTTGGTACCTACCTAGACGACTCGTACCGATTAAACGCATAGAAGATGAAGAAATGAGGATCGGAAACACGGGAGTACCATCAACAGCCTCTATCATAGCACAGGCCTTTCGCATAGCTATGGGAGATAGAGACCGTACCCCACCACGTGGGCCTCATGCCGATTGGTAGTTAGCGTTCAAGTATTCGTGACGCAATATTTAAGATTTTAATCCCACCATGTAACAGTGACTTCCAATACAATCATGATTAGCCAGTAAAACATAAATGAAGAGCGTCGCCGGTTTGGAAGTTGCCAAGTCTATTATAAGTACCTAGAGCGTCGGGCTCAGTGGTGTGGACTGTCGCCTTCCTACCGGAGGCTGAGGTTCAATCTCGACACGTACCAATGTATTTCGAATTTTCGAAAAATATATGAACGTTATCCGATGCTCCTACGGTGAAGGAAAACATCGTGAGAAACCTTCATGCACGCCTGCGAAGAGATTCGAAGGTTGTGTGTTAGTCGTCCAATCCGCACTGGGCCCGCTGGACGACTAAGGCCTAATCACCTACACGGTAGGCTCGTGCCCCTCGATGGGGACGTTAAATGAGCTATGATGAAGTACCTATTATATTTTGCAAATAAAAACTACCACCTTCTAATGACAAAACCATCGCAATGTTTGCTTCTCTGTGCTATATTCAATTGAACGCACATACGGTTTTTGGACGTTGTAAATAAATAAAATATCCACTGAGAATCTAGCTTGTGTTAGGGTACTACTTAATGGGCAGTCCACTGTTGAACATAGGTCTCCCATATTTTGCGCCAGATATCCCGGTCCTCCGCTTATCTCATCCAGCCTCTGCCAGCGACCTTTCGTAGTCGTCGGTCCATCGGGCGTCCTACGCTACTCCCCAAGACGCTGTCTCCATTCCAGAACTCGTCTGCTCCAACGGACATCGGTTCTCGACATTCGTGACCAGCCCTCTGCCACTTCAACTTGCTGATCCGGAGAGCTATGTCGTAACTTGGTTCGCTTGCGGATAACACCATTTCTGATTTATCTTTGAGAGAACTCCGAGTATACGAGCTCGCTCCATTGCACGTTGAGTAACTTTTAAAATTGTGAACCAATCCCGCAGTCAGTGTCCATGTCTCAGATGCGTATAGTAGCACGGGTAGGACGCATTGCTCAAATAATAA
>PQWD01006086.1:0-54819 GCA_019425675.1 Leucinodes orbonalis
AAAAAATACTTTCACGATGTTTTTCAATAAACTGATATGCACCAAATTCTAAGTAGTAAACTTTGACATACGTATCTACCGAATAACAAATGAAAAAACAAACAGTATTCTATTCTATTAGCAACAAAAATCTTTCGGTAGTAAAACAGTTATTCCATTAGAATCAAAACAACGAAAAGTAAAAAAATATACTTATTTTCTAAGTTGAGTTGATTATTGAGCGGAGATATTGTTATGAATGAAATGAAACTATATATACTTCATCCATTCATATCCATTAGATATTACAGATTAATACCAATAACCTATACCAATCAAATGAAAGATTTGTTTAGTTAAAATCACAAGCCTTAATTAATCTTCTCTTCTTATTTATCTAATTAATTAATAGAAGACATTTTGTGATTCTTAAATAAATAAATTAAGACGTTTTTATGATCAAATGCAATCTCGTTAAACTCGCGAGATCTCCCTTTTTTCATCTAAGATCAATCTCGCTAAAATAGGCTGAGATCTCGTGAGAATGAGATTACATTTCTACAATGGAACGCATTAAAGATGAATTTTGTAAATTACGAAAATGATAGTCATTTTATTTTATTAAAGATAACTCATTTCAATTACGTCTTTATTATTCTTAAATGTTGTCTCTTATAGTAAACTAGACAGTTCAAAAGTAAAACTCCAATCAAATCGGCAAAAATATATATATAGCAACTCTAAAAAGTACCTATTATGGCGGCGAGGCTCTTGCAAAAGTGGATGGTAAGTATTAAATCACCTGGATTTTTTATTCCGCTTACAAGAACGCTTTCGCCATAAATAAAATATCTTCAACCAAAATTTTTTACAACTTTTGGTAACCTAAATAATCCATATAACGCTTTGATGCGCCCTTAAACTCACCGAAATCTATTACAACAAACGAATTCTTAGAATTAGCAAACGACAATATGGCCGATCTGTCAAATTTAGTTCCACAAATCGCCGCGGGACTTGTTTCGTGAAACAGACTACTCTTTGATAGGTACCTACAGAATATTTGTCAAATAAAGTTGTTTTTTGTTTACAATTAGAGAAAACAAAAGCCATAATTAATTTCGTTTAAGAAACTGTTTGTTAATTATTAAACATAATATTGTGATTTAAAATATCATGGAAGACGATGATTACTGGAATACAAGTGAAACGAAAGCCCAAGCCTTTAGTTTTGAGGATGATGTTGTATGTTTATCAATTGTTTTTCCTTAAATTTTCTAAAATTAGAATTGTTTTTTTAAATAATCTTTTATTAAGCTGATATTCGTATCCGTTCTTGATATAATTTTGGAATTATACCAATAAATTTGAAGAAAGTTTTCAAATTTATTGTACACCTAAATTACTCAATATTTATATATTATCACACACAAACAATAGATCCCTATACAGGAATAACTTGGATCTATTATTGCACTGAGTAAGAGTAAAGTATCTTTTATAATTATAAAAAAATATGTTAGAGTAAAAAATTTAAATATATATTTTTTACTCTAAACAATATTTTTTAAAAGCATATGTTATCCAGTAGTTAATCTGAAGTATATTATTTATTGTATTTGGGTAAGTACCATTAACCAAACCAATGTATGATTGAACAGCTAACACCTCAAGAAATATTAGCTATTGGACAGCAATCACAACCCGGAAAACGGGAAGACAGTGTCTTCAGTAGTACTACCCTTGGCAATGCTAAAACTCTGCTCCCGTTAAATAGCCTGGTGTCACCAAAAGTTCTAGAATTAAGTAAGTTATTATGTTATTGTTATCTTTGTTATGATTAATATTTTATTGAATTTTATAGGTGTTAGTGAACTTTTAATTTTATGGATGTACCTTCTTTTCTGCATAACTTCATGCTCATCTATTAAGTTAATGGTGATTATGGAATAATAGTAGCAATCCTAAAATATTAGCTGAGACTAACACCTTTATAATCTTTTCCAAGCTTGTAGAGATGTTAAATGATATTATAAAACTATATCTATCTGGCAACTGATCATTGTAATCGTTTCTTAAAATTTATTACAGTCAACTAAACTTCATCATCATCATCATTACAGCCTAATATGTCTACTGCTGAACTAAGGCTTCCTTAATGATTTCCACACGGACTGACTGGTTAGGGGTCGGCCTATGCTTTGTTTTCTGTTATAACCAAACTTATTAGCCCCAAAATTTTATGCTAAAGTTAATGTTACAATCATTAAATAAATCAATAAATATCTGCAGACATTAACACAGTACCATCTAGCCCCAAGTTAAGTGTGAAGCCTGTATTAGGGGTAAACATACTTATATGTATTATTTTGTAAATACATACATATTATACATAGAAAACACCCAGACCATAACAAACAGACATGTTCATGTACACAAATGTTAGCACTGCCCAGGGATCGAACTCGGAACCCTTGGTGTTGCAGCCAACGTCTCAAATGGCCCATCAAATTATTATTATTTTAACATCATTAATTTAATTGTTTCAGTTCTTCTAGCTCATTCCGGTAAAGATCCATTGAAAGATACAAAGACAGTTTCAGAACAGACAGTAGCTGGTACTTTGAAGAGGTTAGTCCTAGGTCGAGACTGTTCACTGCATATGCACAGGAGTTTAAAGAGTAAGACTGAGCTGCTAGATGGAGCTATTGCTATTGGTGATGGCAATGCAATTTTGACGGTATGCATATTTTATTTTTATCCGTTATATAGGGTCGTTATTGAGCGTCCTACTGGAAGGACTGACGCTCAAATCCCGCCACGTACCAATGTGTTTTCGAAAATATATGTACGTTATCCGACTTTCTAACGGTGAAGGAAAACATCGTGAGGAAACCTGCGCACGCTTGCAAAGAGATTCAAAGGTTCAACCCACACTGGGCCCGCGTGGACGACTAAGGCCTATACAATGAGGCCTATGAATGAGTCTCGTTCTAGAATACGGGCCTAAAAGTTAGAATACAATTGTAACTAATCATTCTCTTTCTGAATGTGCTGTAAAGCAGATTAGTGCCAAAACATTGAGATACCATTAACTCACTTCGGTTTTAAAAAGGTATGAATCTCTTTGAAAATGAGGGAATATAATAAACTATTTAAAAAATTATATATACTCAGGTGTACCCTCAGGGTATATTCTAACCACAGAATATTAAATTATTAGCCAATTAGCAAATAAAGCAGAACAATAAAGTTTCCCAGCATCACTTTGGTACTGGTGTATCCCTGCGCTCACCAACCCGCTTGCCAAGCGTGGTGAGTATGGCAAAAACCCCCAAATGATAGACACCAATAAATTGCGGCCCCTAGTCCCGGCGGCCCGCTATTCCGGGCTACGGTAGCGGCCACGGTTACGGCGGGGCAAGGGCTAGAATCTCCGGCAGAGAATCCGCCTACCAAAAAGAAACAACGAAGCGTAGACCGACACCCAACAGATGGTCTGATTGATCTGTTAGGTGGCAGGTAGCAGATGGTGTCAACTGCAAGGATCGGCCGCGTGGAATCATTAGGGGAAGCCTCGTTCAGCAGTGGACTTTCTAGGTTTTAATGATGATGATGAATAAAGTTTCCACAGATACATAATTCAAGAAGTCCAAATGTTAGTACAATATATATTCCCTATACATGTGTAAATAAATATACACTCATTTAGAAATTGCAATGTAGCTATGCATCTTCTACAGAAATTTCGGATAGATAGATAAGATCTTTTTGCACACCAAAAAATGATACATATTTAACAATAAATGAAGGAAAATAATGCAATTCAGGCAGCCTTATCGCTTGAAGCGATCTCTGCCAGACGCAAGGTAAAGAAAGAAAGAAAATACATTTATTTGACCACAAAATTAACATTACAAGACTATAACAGTACAAAACAATTCAACGATAAAGGAAACAAAAACAAAGAAAACAAAACAAGAAAAAACAATGGAAAAAAACGAAAAAGCAATCATTGTGTACTTAATAAAATTGAAAATACAATATATTTATGTGGTCAAAAAGGCCCTGTCTCAGCTTTTGTTGCCGTGTGTTGAGTTGGCATTAAAATAATTCAAAAGTGGACACGGCAACGCTGTTATTGTTAGGTAGCAATTTTCCTTTCAAATTGCCCATATGACATAGACATAAAAATATATTCATGTTTGAAGTAAACATTCATCATCATATCATCATCAACAGCTCATTGAACGTCCCCACCGAGAGGCCAGAGCCTACCCGTAAAGGGTGATTAGGCCTTAGTCGTCAACGCAGGCGGTTTGAAGGACTTCATGCACGACCTTTGAATTTCTTCAGAGGCGTGCGCAGGTTTCTCACGATGTTCCCTCACTGTAAGAGCGTCGGATAACGTATATATAATTTCGAAAATTCGAAAACACGTTGGTACGAGGCGGGATTTCAAACTCAGCCCTCCTGGTAGGAGGGCAGTCCACAACATTGAGCCACCGACGCCATATATATGTCATAGCAAAAATATATTCATATGAAGTAAACATTATTAACTCGATATTCGACAAACGGACACAAGTTTTTTTATTAATTTATAAGATTATCTACTGCACTGGATAATTATCACTTAATTGTTCTCTTTTAGGTGGTGTTGTTTCTAATACAAACACTGAATAAAAAGCTGGTGTATGAACTGCTGTCGTCGAGGCCGACTGCATTGAATCATTATATTAGTTTTCTACAGAATGAGGGGAAGATTACAGAACTTACAGATTTGCTCACGTATGTCATTATTAATTTTTATAATAACTTTTAATCATATTAAAGAATCCCTTGTTTTGTTACATTACACTTAAAGTGACACTTGACAACATTACACTTGACGACCTGTTTGGTGTTGCGGTTGAGAGGTCGGCCGCAACACCAAGGGTTCCGGTTCGATCCCCGGCAGTACAAACATGTGTGTGCATGAACATGTCTGTTTAATGGTCTGGGTGTTTTCATTTAAATGTATGTATTTACAAAAAAAAACTGTATGTGTTAAGCGTGAAGCCCGTATTATGGGTACTACCCATAATACGGGCTTCACGCTTAACTTGGGGCTAGATGGCGCTGTGTGAATGTCAGTGAGAATTTATTATATTTATTATTAAAGTATGATATATATATTCAGAGACAAAACCTGAACTGATAAGTATGAATCATAAATATCATCTTTTGAATTTAAAATTTCATTATTTCTACATCAGTAAACTTATTTTAGAGCGTCGGTGGCTCAATGGTGTGGACTGTTGCCCTCCTACCGGCAGGGCTGAGGTTCAAATCCCGCCACGAACCAATGTGTTATCGAATTTTCTAAAATATATGTACGGTATCCGACGCTCTTACGGTGAAGGAAAACATCGTGAGAAAACCTTCACGCACGCCTACGAAGAGATTCAAAGGTTGAGTGTGAAGTTGTCCAATCCGCAATGGGCCCGCGTGGACGACTAAGGCCTAATCACCCTATACGGGTAGGCTCGTGCCCCTCGGTGGGGACGTTTAATGAGCTGATGATGAAATTTATTTTGGTTTAGAGGCAATTGTGTTTTCAACAATGGCTATATTAGGATGATCATTTATTAAGTTTACAGTATTAAATTACAGCTCTTAGTTTAAAACTTAAAGGAGGTACTTTAATAACAGTATATTTAAATAAAGGTCTTTACGTAAACTTTATGGGAAAATGTTAAAACTCATAAAAGTCAACAGATAATCTTACGATACTTACCTACATACATTAAAATATTATCCATATTAATATAATGTAATTTATTTACAGAATGCTCGGCAGAAGCCAAGAAGCTGCTGTAAGTTGCACATTTTTTTTAAAAACATCACAAAAAATTGAAAAAAGAATATGAGTTTTCGATTCTTAGTGAGAGCGTCGGTGGGTCAATGTTGGACTGTCCTGTTCCTACCAGGCGGCTGAGGTTCAAATCCCGCCACGTACCAATGTTTTTCGAATTTTCGAAAATAATTACGTTATCCGACGCTCTTACGTGAAGAAAACATCGTGAGGAAACCTTCATGCACGACTGCGAAGAGATTCGAAGGTTGTGTGTGAAGTCGTCCAATCGCACTGGGCCCGCGTGGACGACTAAGACCTAATCACCTATACGGTAGGCTTGTGCCCTCGGTGGGGACATTTAATAAGCTGACGATGATGATTCTTAGTTACCAGGAAGGCATGTGCCTTACTTTAGGATATTAACCCTTTGAACGCTAGCCGCTTATTCACGTGGACTAAATGTAGTACTGGATTAAACTTGGTTTAAGCCATGGACTAAAAAAATCCTTATTACAAAATGAGGTTTAACGCTTAGGTTCGGACTATCTGTGGTGCTAAATTTAAACCCGTGTGACACCTAGTTTAACAGTGGACTAACTTTGTTTTGAGGTTATACTTCGATTTTTTGTAACATTGTATTTAGTTTACGATCATCAATTATGTCGATTTAATGGTTTTTAAGATTAAGGTATATAAGAGACCTCTCGGCGTATTGAATTTGAATTACGTGCAGCGCCATATTAAAGAATTACGAAACGTTTTGCCAAAACAATTGTTGATGTTTTACATGACCATTTCACCAAAGACTCCCATGAATGGCCTTTGATACCCAAATGGGCTCGCCATAAAGTAATTGAATACATGTCAGTTTCTAGAAATTTAAATATTTGCTTAATTTTCATTAGATTCATGATGATGCAGCCGATATAGGTACATGGCGTGCTTTTATAGTACAACTGATCAGTAAGATATGGAAATAGTGGCAAAAAACGTGTCACTTTAAATGGACAGAAAGGAACTGAAAAAAAAACAAGAAAATACAACGGTATTGTATTTTTAAAAATGTAAATGGTGCAATTAACTGTGCTCATATCGGAGATGAAAATGTATGCTGATGGTAGTCTGATATTTAATAAAAGAAAAGGATATTACATGAGACTTGTTTATTTTTTCTCTTGCTGATACATCAATATTTATAAATAACAAAACATTTTTATTCCAACATTTTATTTAATAATCTTTTTTGTCACATTATAACATTTATAACAATACTATTTCTAATTAAAATTAAATCAATTTTAACATTTAACATCAGTTCCACTCCACTTCCACCATTTCAAGCTGCCTTTTCTTGAACTCATTACTGAAAAAAAATGTGATTTTAAAAACAATAGTGATATAAGTATGTAAAGTTGGTATGGCAAGAAAGTATGATTTTTTAAGAATGCTTGTCAAAGTTATTAGATAATTTCTATATACATATAAACAATTGTATTGTTTATTATCATTTTAATTTTGGGTCTCTCTGTACCCCTACTATATTTGTGTTACATAAAAATAATATTTCATCCCAAGTTTTTACTTTCATTTTATTTGACTATTCACCTTGCTTTTTATATCCAGTTGATACTGGAATTAACTCATTTAACAAATGTATTCCTTAGTTCCTTCATAATGGCCAGTCTACAAACATATGTTTTGCTTTAGCCACCATGATAAGTGGAATCTACAATTAAAGATAATTTACGTTTATTACATGTTTCAAATCTGTTATATTAAATATGTTTGAATTCTATACTTTAATATTTAATACAAGATCCAATTCGAGTTTACTACATTATGTAAAAAAAATCAAGACTTGAGTCAATGTACATTTACTATTGTGAAATATATTGAACTTCAATTGCATTTAAATAGGTAAAAGCAATAAGTATATATAAAACTTACTTCATTGATATATTCTTCCACTCTTCAGTTTTTAATACAATTATGTAATTTTTTTGTGATTGTTTATCAAAATTGCAGTGAAATGGAACTTTGCATCGCTTGTAGTTACACAATATTTTACTGCTGTTTCTCAATGATGAAATATAGAGAATATCATTGCTTTTTCTTTAGACCTCGAATTTTCATCTTACTTTTTTTCTGCTGTTTCCGACTTATTTTCACAATTTTAACCCACGACTTCTCATACAGAGTCACAAAATAGTAATACTTCGAGTCAGTACAACATTATTAACACAATATAACAATAATTCCTTTATTTATTTGCATGGTATTTTATAGGAACAATAGAGCTCTTTCTTGACAGTCAATTACTTTTCAAATTACGCGCTAACTACGCTCGTGTCATAGGAATCAATAAAAATATATCATTATTTTAAACAAAACTATAACTTGTTTGACGGATTGGAACTTAAAAGAAGAAATTTGCTTTAAAATTTGTTGTTTTATTTTAAATATATTTATAGCCTCAAAAGTACAAAGTTGATTGCAACGTTAAGAGAAACGGAATGTCGTACTGAACGAAGTCATTATAAAAGAATGAACGAAAACTTAGAACAGGGACTATCTTTGGTTTACCTAGTCAATGATTGGTCTACGTTTTGTAATAAGATCACATTTTAAGCCTGGTATTAACTTTAATACCGTAACAAACAAGATCAGTTAGTCCAGGTTTAAACCAGTTCTAAATCACTTTTTTGTAATAGACCGTAGGGGTCCAGGCAATAAAAAATCTATTGCCATTTAGATATCATTGGCGTTCGAGGATAAAGGCCTAATAATGATGATAATGATCAAAAACTAATAAAACATACGTGTATAAATCCAGGTATACCAGTTTCAACACTACGTAAAGACTCAAGGGAACAATGTGGACGGTCTGCTGAGGAAATTGACAAATTTGCTCGCGAATCACCTTAATCAGCCCGGCGGGGACACTCAGCACGCTAAAATAGTCGCCGATTATGTAAAACTATTAGGTATAAGACTTCAATTTAGTTTATTTTACGAAGTGGTAAAATTAATTAATGGAATGGCCGGTCAAGACGCTCACCTGATGGTAAGTGATACGCCTGACCACAGATTTCCCAATACAGGAGATGGGGCAAGCCGCGTTTTTAAGTGCGACAAATGTAAGCTCAACGAGCATACACTGGCTGCCAGTTTACTCTCTGTGAGACGAGTCAAGACCATGAATATTAGAAATTACTGTTTTATCCCAAAATGCATCTGTGCAATTGTAACATGCCATCATCGCAAGGATCAGTAAATTACCAAGAAAATAAAAACTTTTCAGAGTAAGAACCGAAAGAATTGCGACACTGGGACTGCCTATAAACTATATACTACTGGCGGCTTGTCCAGTCTAATTGTATATTCGGATGTCTGTGCGCCTGACCATAAAACGGCTTTGATGGAGACTGATAGACAGTTATTTGCCATCTACATCCGAAATGAAAGGTGTTAGGTCTCTTATTCCCGATAATTTCACTAGCTACAGTGCCCTCATCCCGAAACACAGAAGTGCATAACACTTTGTATTTAACAAGATCTGGCACTGCGGTGGTATCTACCTAGGCTACTCAGTACCGAGTCTACCACCTAGTACCTAAGTGTATAAATGTTTTTTTCAGCAATCTTTTTTTATTCGTGAGTTTTGATTATAGCCAGGACTGATAGCTTAATAGGCTCTTTGTAGTAAGCAATCTCTTTAGTGATCCCGCCTGCATTGTCCTAACCATAAATCTTGAATCAATAGCTTAAATCATGCTGAGACGGGGCCTCGTAACATTTTTGTAACTAACATGTTTTGTTACTTTAAATGATGTAAATGGGTTAATAGAAAGAATGAAATGTTAATTTCTGTGGCAGACAATTTCATAAAGCTTAAAAATTTAAGTCCAAAGACAACGCACGACGCACGCACCCTGAAGGCACCAATAAGTTTTTTCTTTCTTTCTATATCCGTTGGGCGTCTGTTCCTAATCGGTGTCCACTATTGACTTCCGACCTGGAGGTTGCAGGTTCAAATCCCGCGACATACTAATGTGTTTTCGAATTTTCGAAATTATGTGTACGTTATCCGACGCTCTTACGGTGAAGGCAAACATCGTGAGGAAACCTGCGCACGCCTGCCAAGAGATTCAAAGGTTGTGCGTAAAGTCGGCCAATCCACACAGGGCCCGCATGGACGACTAAGGCCTACACCTTAAAAATTACCTACACCCTAAAGCGACACCCGTTTCCCGGCTCGTGCCCCTCGGTGGGAATGTTTAATGAGCTCTTGATGAAATCCGTTGAAAATGTCTCAGAGTGGCAGAAGTTTGCTAACAAGCCGGACTTAGTCAATAAGTCCGCGCTGGATTGCCTAGCGTACTGTTGCGCGCAGCACTGGAGTGAAACCACTGGGAACATGATGTCACCGATGACGGTGTGCCAGCGACAACAGGTGGGTCGAGTAATATTATACTTATCAAGTAGGCAGTATTTATTGAAATGGCAGTATTGATGGACTACTTATAGTTTTTATCGAAAAGGCAATGTTTATCGAGTGACAGTTTCTGATAGTAGCCAGGTTCTTATCGAGTAGGCAGTCTTTTAATTGAGCGGTAGGAATCTTATTTAAATCCGAGGTTAAAGCCAGGTTTTTTTTTTTATTGAGTAAGCAGTCTTCTTTTTATCGAGTCGAGTAGGCAATGTTCTTTTAATCTAGTGGCAGTCTTCTTTAAATCGAGTAGGCAGTTTTATTTTAATCGAGTAGAGTAGGTAACCTTCTTTTAATCAGAGGCAGTCTTCTTTTAATCGAGAACGCAGTTTCTTTAACGAGAACGCAAAAGTCGTTAATCGAAAGCAGTGTGTTTTTATCGAGTAATTTTACTTCGGATCACGATTTAAACCCTTTGACCGCCAATGATGCCTCAAGGCGCCAAGGTTTAACCTATAAGACGTCGGGATACAATGGATTTTCTATTGTATCCCGACGTTTTATAGGTTAAACCTTAGCTTAGGCTTAGGCCACTAGGCCACGAAGTTAGTAACACAAAAACAAAAAGTAAAACTTGAAAAATATGTTCATGAAACAAAGCGATGATTAAGAAAAACTATTGTTTGTTTTCAGATACCACCGTTGCAGTATGACTGGGTCGTTCTGAACGTCCACGCTAAATCTAACAATGGACATTCGTTGAAATGCATTTTCACAAAAAGTTTGCTAATTTATATAACTTCATAGTTTATAAAAAATGCGCTAAAACACTTATTACTTACAAAGACGCTATCGTGCTTAAAACACAAAATTATTACATATCTCCAGAGATAATAGGCTATAATTTTGAGGTATGGAAACTAATTAACATTAAGTTGAACCTTTTGACCGCGACAGACGCCTCAAATCGTCACAAACAATAGATTTTTGATTGTCTGATTCCTGGCCGCCAAAAGGTTATGAGCCCATTACAATCTGGACTCAGGCCCACCTCACCAGTAGTCTGGGTATGGGGCCACGCAGTCCCCGCCAATCGAGCGCAAAGCAAAAACTTCCGCTACCATCCTGTACAGGATCCCATTTCGCCGCATTTTCAGGCCCCGATTGAGAAACCGTTGGATAATACCAGAGCGCTTAAATTTTCTCATCTTTAAATATAATAACTACTTAAATCAAATTTCAAGTGGTAGGTCATTTAGTTCCGACCTTAAGCAAAAGCAAAGTTTCGCATTTTCGACAGACATCACTCACTCACTCACTCATGATCAATCAAAATAGAAACTAGTACTTCCCATTAGCTCAGAACTGAATCGTACAAGTTAGGTTTAATGGCTACATAAAGGGAAACATTAAAAACTTCGAAATCGAAGATCTGGATACCTGGGGACCTTTAGATACAAAATCGATCAAATAGAATTGTACTTCCCATTAATTACAGAAGCTGAAATTTGGTACAGTCAGAGTTAATGTTACATAAAGGGAAAACTATTATAACTTTGATATCGAGATCTGGATACCTGGTACCCTGCTTAATAACAAAAGAGCCCAGCCAAACTATAAAGAGATTGACAACGCCTTTAAAACGAATATATAATTTAACATGGTGCCGCTTCATCGCGATGTCAAAAATCGGGGCACGGTAGTGCCCCGCCAAGTCGACGCGCTAGACCAAACAAACAGACATGTTGCTGCCCACACAAATATTTTAGGTACTGCCCGGGGATCGAACCCGGAACCCTTGGTGTAGTAGGCGACTTTAACCATTACACCCAATGGGTCAGTCTAATATTCCTTCAAGTTCTACAAAACAGAAGTAAATCCCACAAAAACATTCTGCTAAAAAATCTAGCCAAGTCCGATGGAGCTGCTTGATATCTTAAAAATTAATGAAATCAAGACAAAGACGTCAAGTCTAAGGTTCTTACGCAATTAATAATTATTATGGTTAATTGTTGACTGGCCGTTGAACATTCTTTATACGTGTAGTGGCTTATCAAGCCCTACAATCGATGGCTACTGAATCACCGTTTCCAGTAAATTTGTACCTCAATGGGTAGCGGTTCTGCGACAGATTTCCATTTCTATATGATCTACAGATGACGGAATAACCTGGTAAAGGTGGCGGGTAGATATGGATCAACTGAAGGATCACTCCGCGTGGAAATCATTAGAGCCTACGTTCAGCAGTGGACATATTAGGCTGTGATGATGATGATATGCTTTGAAATAGCTGTACATGTAAAAGGTTTGGTTGAATGAGAGAGCGTCTTCATTCAATCTGGTTGGTTAAATGTTTAATATTAATATCCACCAGCCCTAATTTAAGCAAGGAGCCTTTTTGTATGGATTATAGTTAACAACGAATGAACAAGGCCGTCCACCAGCTAAAACGCCGTTAATTGACGAGCACAATTTTTAGTTCGGCTGAATAGTAAATTAAATTGTGCACGGTTATTCACACTTAGTGATGTTTTACATGCAAAATCACTTATATAATCTTTATAGTGAGAAATAGCCATATAAGAGATCCCTTATCTAAAGTTTCTTTTTCACAATTTGTATGAATACCGTTTGAATAAATGTACCAAGTCGACGAAGTGTAAGAGCTTAATAACAGCAATTTGGCCTGTTGTTTTCCGTTATACAAGGTTTTCAGTTTAATATCGAAAAATTGTAATCGTCAGTTAACAGCGTTTTAGCTAGTGGATGGTTGGACATACATAAACACTTATTTAAAAATACATACATAATATACATAGAAATACCCAAACCTTGTATTTCAAAGTCAAAGTCAAAAACATTTATTTCAAATTAGGCTTACAAAAAGCACTTATGAACGTCAAATTTAATGTAATTTATTAATCTGGATATATAGACCATAGACAGTTTATCCACCACAAATGTTTGTACTGCTCGGGAATTGAACTCGGAACCCTTGGTGTAGTAGTGGACGTCTTCACCATTATACCACATCGTATATATATATATATATATATATATATATATATATATATATATATATATATATATATATCACTTAACCATATATTATTATAGGACTGGTTGGGCCGCACTACGGTCTCGTCTCATATACCCATAGAGACGTTGCTGGCTCGTTTAAACGAGTTACACGCTAGCAAGCAGCTGTTGGCGACGTGTGTCAACAAAGTGGCTTCAGGTGAAGATAGACTCCGACTGGCGCAGATGTATAAGGTTAGATGTTAGAAAAAAGAAAATACAATAATTTTACCACAAAATTAGCATTAAAAGACAAGAACAGACCATGACAATGAAATTGTACATGATCATCATCATCAGCTCATTAAACGTCCCCACCGAGGTAGAAGTACATAACACTTTTATGTCACGAGACGATATCTGGTACTTATTACTGAGTGTGCCACCTAGTAAATAATAGAAGGCAAACGAACATATACGGTTCACCTGATGTTGGCAGATGTGTTGCAGCCATCTGGTTAAATTAGCCATCTAATTTGTTGGCCGTTCATTAAGCGCCGGCATTCAATTTTTGTAATCTGTATCACAGAATTTTCTAGTACGGACACCAGTCTCTCGCGATATAGTTTTTATTGAAATGTCTAAGTAACTTCTCATTGTTTTTTTGTAGTAGCTATATTGTGAAAGAGAAAATAAATATATAAAATAAATAAATAAAAAATTAAAAGTTAAAGTTAAGTAAATTGTTAAGTTACAAGAGTATTAAAGTACGTCAAAAAAAAATTAAATGTCTGAAGAAAAAGTAGGTCGTTTTTTCGTTGACCGAAACGCAACCGCATTTACTTACTTTTATTTGGCACTTTCATGTTTAATATTCTTTGTTACTTATATTTTATTTTTAATTTAATTTCTAATTGCTCAAAAGCAAGAGATAATAAAATGATTATATTCACTGTTTACGCTGTTGGCACCATATTTATTTTGATGACTACTAGCACTGTAGTGGCGAAAAGCAGAACTACTACAATTTGAATCACTTGGCTGAGCCTTGATCAGTCATTTCAAAAGGGATAACTTTCCAAACGCCAAGTTGTTAAAGGTTCGGTGATTTTATTTCAAACAACTACCATCCTAGGCATACAGTTGGATGCCGGCGTTTAACGCACGGCCTAGGCGTCCAATTGGATGGCTAATTTGACCAGATGGTTGCGACAGATATAGCTAGTGAGTGATGTACCCTGAATAGAAATGCTATATGCTAGGCTGCATGGTGATGAATAAATGTTTCACAGATACACCCAGTGGTGATAGAGACGTTAGCGAAGCAAAAGGATAGAATAGCACTGACGAATTACAAGATGACGCTGGACCCGCAATCCGAAGTGTACATATTAGCTGAGAACACTCTAAGAGATTCCGTAAGTAGACACCTGAGTTTATTTTTATGACGTATAAGGGCGCAGGTTCAAATCCCGCCACGTACCAATGTATTTTCGAAATCATATTTACGTTTATCCGACGCTGTTACGGTGAAGAAAACCTGCGCACGTCTGCGATGAAATTTAAAGGTTGTGCGTGAAGTCGGGCAATCCGCACTGGGCCTGCGTGGACGACTAAGGCCAACGCCCTTTACTCGTGCCCCTCGGTGGGGACGTTTAATTAGCTGATGATGATGATGATGACCAACAGTTCATCACAATAAATGCCGTCCTTCTATTTTGCAACATATCTAAAAGAAATAAGGTACAAGCCCTCTTAACCAGGAGGTTTCAAATTTAAATGATGGCGCTTCTCCACGGTGATTTATCTCAAATATCCCATACACCCATTATGGTTAGGCTCGTGGCCCTTGGTGGGGACTTATAGTAAGCTGATGTGATGATGTTGATTGACCTGGAGTACAAAGGTGACACTGTGTGGTTATTGCTAGGTACTAATATTTTTCTCTTTTTTTGTTTCAGTCTATAAAATGGAAGAACTGAACTGTCATAGTGATACTGAAACTTAAATGTTAAGCTTGATAATTGTAGTAGGTTTTAGTGGATTGTAAATATTAAAAAACTCTTTATTTAATAATAATATCATTATTGTTATCACTATTTATTGACTGTAAACATTTGTTCTTTTGAAAATATACAAGAGAATATGATTTATTAAAAATTAAGCTAATTTTAAAAAATATTATTTTAACAAAAATTTCAGTATCAAAAAAAATACTACGGATTTATAAAATTGTTACTAAAATAAATCTATGTAAATACCAAATACGTTTTTATTTTACTCCACTTATTTTTTCCATGTTTTCCCCGCATTCAGTAACTTTCACAGCCCGTGAGAATTCACTTTGACCACCTGAAAACAAAACTATAAAGTTTCTGTGACAAATATTGACACCAGATTTTGAACCATATTCCCTGATATTAAGTTAAAAAATTAAATTTCAAATTCTTAAATAAAACACAAAAGCAATTTTGTCTTTTAAAGGTAAGAAGATAACAGACGTGCGCAAACTCGGTAGAATTTTGTGGATAAAAATAAATGACAATTGTGAACAATACTACTTTATTAGAAATGCAAATTAGCTTCCTGCTACATTTGTTACATAATAATGTAGGCCGTGAGGTACCTTAAAGTTAAGGCAATATCTTAGTCCAATATATTGAATTTGGAGATATTTTTCCATATACGCTCCTTTCATATATGTGTATCAAAGGTCTGGTACATCTGCATAGTACCTATTGGTTGAAAGTACCTATAGAAGACTGCAATAAACTTTATTTCGTTGCATTTAGTAATTTAAAAATGTTGGTGCCATTGGTTTAGATTTTATCTCAAGCACTCCGTGCGCTGAATTATTTCTATTGTTATCTTATCGTAGGTATGTTAAACAATCATACAAAAACAGGTAAACATGACTTAGGTTACCTACGCCTAACAATTTTATTTAAAATTTTCGGCCGATAGTTTACTAAGGATAACAAATACATAAAGTATGTACTATTTTGACTTCTCATCAAAAATCAAAAGTCATAAACTTAGCGTTTATACCTACTTCACTTAAAAGGGGATACACCAATTTTGTTATTGACAATGAAACATTTTTTAATAATACAGTAATTTAATGGCTATCACCTAATTTATGTTTTAAAGTTTACAATAGGAATAAATTTATTTTATCCTATAAATTTACCATTTAACTGTCTAAACTTTAAACTGTATGAGAAGGTAGTACAGTTCGGAATACGCCAGCACCGATACAGTCCAAAAACACTAGATTATCAGTCCCCATCGCCACAATTGCAACAACTTTCAGCGTTCACTTCAACCCCGCATAGCGTCAGAAGGAAAGTGCACAGAGTAACACAGAACAGACACCTCAATAAGCTGCCACAAGCACCACAGTTGCAACTGCACGAGCAACACATGCTTGTTAGTTGCTTATAAATAATCCGCAACTAATTACACACGGTCTTCGTTTACTTTAACTTTTTACGCTGTGTGCAACTTTCTTTTTCAGGGTAATTTTCTTCTTAACTTTGAAGAAAATGAAACGTCCGCTCTATATGGAATGAATGAGAAAACTGAGTAATACAAATGATATCACCTGCACACGTATTTACCGTGAAGTTTGGTTAAGGTTTTATAGCGATAAATACGGCTGTTTGCTGAAAATTGTACTTTATTTTCTTTTACATGAGAACTATTTGGAAAACATTTGGATTAAGCGCGTTTGTTTTCCTTATCAATAAGACACAGCGTAAAAATATCTTCATTTCACTCAATGTTTTGGAGATAACAATAGACGTTAAGAACTTGTGTAGATGTAGATATTTGAAAATAATTACAAGGAATGATTTATAGTTAAATAAGCGTGTTAATAGTTATCGCGTGAAATCTCAATCCTTTTCTGTTATATCGTAGTATAAATGATTGTTATGTATAAGGGGGGAGCATTTGACAATTGGACTTCTTTTACAGCCAATCATGCTAGTCTCCGCAGTAAGGAAATACTTGTGTTGGGAAATGGGAATGCGTCTGATATTTTTCCATACATTAGTTGTCATTACGAGTACAATGATATCGATAACTTAAACATTTTCTAAGTCTTTTATTTTCTTGATAAAATATTCTTGTAATTGAGAAATGATGGGCGTTATGATCACACATGGAATGAATATGTACGCACACAATTTATCAATAAATATTAGCAAATCCCTCGTTTGTAGTGCATCTGGTAACCCTTGTTTGCAATAGAACAGCGCGGATCCCCCCCTGACAGACTTCTAGGTATATTTGACATGAAGTTCTTTGTAAAATACTACTTATTAGTTTTTAACATACATTGTTATTTTTAATAATTATTAGTATAACGTTTAATCTATACTCACTGTTATTTTACAAAATATATTTTTCTTTAAATAACTAAATAGAGGCATTTCTTAGGTTTACCAAACTAAAAAAAAATTGTAAAAAATTTGTTTGTTTCCAATATAATCTCCTTTATTAATGATTGTTTTTTGTAAAAATATTAATTATTGACTACGTTATATTAAAGTAAGTACTTAAATGTTCTTCTCATATAAAAATCAGTCACCGTCGACGCAATTACAGCATTGCTCGGCATTAACTTCCACTCCGCATAGCGTCAGCAGGAAAGTGCAAAGGTCACGCAGAAGAGGCATCTCAATATGGTACCGCAGGCACCACAGTCACAGCAGCTACACGAGCAACACATTGTATGAAATCCGCAACTTTTTATGCAACTGCACCTTATTTCGAACGCCTATAACTTGCTCACCAACTTATAAAGTACGCCTTATTTGTTCGCAACTATTTAATACGACTGCAACTTATTACGCAAGCATGTAATTCATTCGCAACTTATTACGTAAATGTGTAACTTATTCAGTAACTCTCTACAAAGTAATTAACAATAAGACGACTGTATCCCGCAAACCATGCAAATACTGAGTAATACAGAATATTTAATCTGTGTAATACAAACATCACCTGCGGATAGTATTGACAGCGAACTTACCTTTTAGAAGCGATAAGAAGGTACTAGTATTGTAAATTGTGCTTTATTTTTCTCATGCAAGGTCCTAAGGAAAACGATAAGTTATCTCTCGTTTTCCTTATCAATCAGATAGTCGTATTTAGTTCATATTGTATCATTTAGTTGAGTAATGTCGAGGATCGTTATGTTGATAACGTGCGGTCAGCGTTGTGTCGTCAATATCCGCCCAATGATATTCTGGAAATATAAAAATAGATACGCCATCCGTGCCTTAGAAACGAACCGCCGAAGAGAGTACAGTTTGTACTCTTTTATCTAGGTAAATGTACGCTCATTCGAAATATGTGTATGTGTGCTGTCACTGCATTGGGGAACATTTTTCGATTGTTTTGTGAGCATATCACGAGTCTATACAAATAGTATACAGGTACATCATTGTATCCGCCTATAAAAACCTATGCAGTACTACTACTAAAAACTACTACTGTCTCGCTCCGTATGGGAAGGTTTTATACTTGACCACTCATTTGGTGTAATGGTTGACACTTTGGCTGCTACTCCAAGGGCTCCGATCCCCAGGTTCGATATCCATCCATTGACATAGCACCATCTAGTCCGAAACTAAGCTAGCCTGTAATATGGATATTAAACGAATACCATACTATATATACTTTTTTATAAATACATATATATTATACATAGAAAACGCCCAGACTAGTACAAACAGACATGCTCGTATTGCTCATGCATAGAAATGTTTTACTGCCCGGATCGAACCCGAACCCTTGGTGTAATAGCCGACGTCTCAATCATTCTACTACAGTTTCGTCTTACAAAGCAATTAAATTATACAATAATACTGAATCGTATTTAGACTCTGCTTATATTTATACTGCTTATTTAGCTCTTATCTGCCTCCGTAGCATGGTGCACAGCATTCGACTGCGTGTCCCAGAGTTCGTGGGTTCGAAATTCGGATCACGGGGAAACGACACTGTGCACTGTATCACCTGATTGTCCGAAAAGATAGATGTGATTGATTGCTTTGGAGCACGTTTAGCCGTGTGCCCAGCTACAATCTGAGGATGGTAGTCGTTAACACCAATCCGTATTGGGCCCGCGTCGTGGGTTAAGGTCCAATCTCCCCATAGCTATGCTGTAAGGGAAGCCCTATGCCCTGCAGTGGACAGTTATGGGCTGACAATATGAAATGTTTAAATATTAGTGAAACTTCTATTTCAAACAAGCTAGATTTTCTTAATCCGTGACAATAAGGTCATATTTATTTATATTGTTAATCAAGTAACAATAATGACTATGTTTTTGAAAATATATGTACGTTATCCGACCGCTCTTACGGTGAAGGAAAACATCGTGAGGAAACCTTCATGCACGCCTGCGAAGAGATTCGAAGGTTGTGCATGAGTCGTCCAACCCGCACTGGGCCCGCGTGGACGACTAAGGCCTAATCACCGTATACGGGTAGGCTCGTGCCCCTCGGTGGGGACGTTTAATGAGCTGATGATGATGAATGACTATGTTTATAACAAGAATATAATAATACATAATATTAAAACTATGTTACCGAGTATGTACACTTACATACGCCTATATTATGAAATTAACTAGGTTTTTGAGTCGTCTAGATAGGTACCATCGCAGTGTCAGATATCGTCCTGTGAAATAAAAGTGTTTTGCACTTCTGTGTTTCGGGATGAGGGCACTAGCTAGTGATATTACTGTGTATGAGATCTAGCATCTGTTGTCTCGGGTGACTGAGACTTCTAGGTACCTAGACCTAGACGTGTTTATCTAAGAAGGATACTTATAATAATTTCACAACGTTCAAAAGAACGTTGATTAATATTCTTAAGGGGCAGTCTTTATTATGTCTTAGCATAATTTTGTTATTCTTGTTCTCACTTGCACACTTAATTGTAACCTATACTTTAAGTTAGTATTTTTATGTATATTATTTACATTAAATTTCTGTTAACTTCTATTTTCAAAACTGCTTCCACGTCAGCTGTGCTTGTCGTGGGTAATTAAGGCTTCTCTACTTGTTTGTATCTCTTACGTATGTATATTGTCAATGTAATAAGTGTATGTCTTGTAAACTGTCCAAAATCAATAAATAAAATAAAGAAACCCACGATCCTCGAACATCGCACCGTTCTAAAACCACTACTTAACCAAGGGGGCACTAATAAAATAAACAAAACAAGAAACTACTTCTAATCTAATGGTCACGTGACAGACGCCGAAATCACGTGACGTGACACCAACAGACACTTGCTGGGCGTATATTGGCAAACATAGTTGTTAACTTACGTAGGCGGGGCAATTGGACCGAAATAGACATGGTAGCTAGCCTACGGTCACTATAATCTATACTATGTCTTAGTAAGTCTTAAGAAATATACCCGTTGTTGCATAAGATGCCGCGAAGAGACAATATCGACAGCAGAAAACCGGGCCTCAATCGGTACTTGACACCACTAATCGTTAACATTCTTTTTATGAACTGTCAAAAGGAACATTTCCATAAATTCTGTTTGAGATTAGTGATATGTGACGTCATTGCTCACTATCATCAATTGACCTCATATTTTTTGGTTTCAATGTATTTAAAAATACAATATTGCTAATAAACAAAAGTGATCAATGAAACGACATATAAAAAAGGTGCGCTTTTATAAAAATATGGTTTGGTATTTATTGCGGGTAGTGGAAAATACCGAATTGCAAAATTTAGTTGAGATAACGACAACTGCACTTTCATGATCATTAGCTCATTGTACGTCCCCACCGAGGGGCACGAGCCTGCCCGTAAAGGATGTATAGGCTTTAGTCGTCCACGCGTTTTCAAATAGTATCTACCAACCACAGATAAACAGTAAACTAACTAAATGCACAGGTCTTCCACAGTTCGATTCTGTCGTTTTCTGCCACGTACAACAAAACTGTGGAATGAACTTCCTCTGGAAACATTTCCGGAGCGATACGACCTGGCGTCCTTCAAAAAAAGAGCGTACACACTTTTAAAGGGCCGGCAACGCATTTCTGGGACCTGATGTCTTGCAAATGTTCATGGGCGGCGGTGTCACTTACCATCAGGTGAACCGTATGCTCGTTTGCCTCCTGTTCGATAAAAAAAACTGAGAGAAAACTGCAATCAAAAAATGTCCGAGCCACACTACATACACATAGGTATTGTTATATTTATAACATAAAATTATTAATTGAAATCTTGACCATAACACGTCACTGAAAGGGTACAAAATCAAAAGCACGAGCACACTGGTATGTCAGTTGTCATTATGACATGTGAAATTTAAATGAAAATTATGCACAACCGACAGCGATGGGCAGAATTTAGCTACGGACACTTTTAGAGTGAGATTTTACATCAAGATACTTTATATTGTTCATCTAAGCTACAGAACCATAATACTTAAAAAAAAAACTCTCAGACAATAATTAATCTATACTAATATTATAAAGCTGAAGAGTTTGTTTCTTTGTTTGTTTGAACGCGCTAATCTCAGGAACTACTGGTCCGATTTGAAAAATTTTTTCAGTGTTAGATAGCTTATTTATCGAGGAAGGCTATAGGCTATATATCATCACGCTACAAGCAATAGAAGCGGAGCAACAATGAATAATGTTTCAAAATCCGGGGGGAAATTTTCTTACTTGGAGATTCCGCTGCGTACGCTGCGTAAACGGTTAAAGTTTCGCAAAAGTCATGTATGAGAGTATTGTTACCCTTTTAAAGGTCTACAAAAAAGTCCGCGACAGCATATGTCTATCTTTTAAGGTTAGCTCCCTAAAACATATTTTTTGCTAAAAATTTTTCTTAAATAATACATCATTTTGCGAAGCTATTTTCATAAATATGATATCAATCCTTATCCAAATAAATACTTTATTTATCACAAGTATTTCATTTTAAACAAAATTGCACTTTAAATCATTCAATTTAAATGAATATCTTATGAGATATCGCCGTTTTAACTCACCTGTATAAACGAAGTAGCGGGTGAAAGAGAGCGTTAGGCCAAAGTAACTATTCCACGCGGACGAAGTCGCACGCAAAAGCTAGTTACTTATAAATATAAGGGTGTCTGAATATTAACATTTATATATAAGTATATCATCGAACTTAACAACCGAGGCGGAATAATGATGAAAGGTGCGAAGCCCTTCCAAATCGACACCTCAGGAAATATGTACAATAACCAAACCCTACAGCTTCCGAGCATTGAACCCAGAAAACACTTGCCCTTAAGTTTTGACCTTTTAACTAGGAAACCACGTGTTTACGCAATTAAGTAGTTAGTGTGTGTGTGTGTGTAGTAGTGCGGTGTTTGCCTTTAAATGTTTGTGGCAATTAGTTTTTAAGGTTATCATGTATTTTATTTTAAGTAATATTGTACACAAACGTTGGTGAACCATAAATAAATAAAAAATAATAAAAATAAAAAAAAATAAGTACTTTTATGTATTTTGCAGATCTAATCTTAAGTTTAGGATAAAAATAATGGCCTCATCGGCATGGTAACATTTTTGATTGTGTAGCCTCCACTTAAAGCGATATTTTGCGTGGAAGTTTAATGTATTAAAATATATTGCAATAATTATCGCGGTTGATGGCATAAGATAGATAGTAATATTTGGCACCAATGAGCCGACTCGGCCGGAGTGATTACAGTTTTATTTCGCTAGTGAGATCACCAGTAAAATTTTTTCAACCTTTTTTAAACAGTTGGAAACACTCAACACGGTCTTTTAAAAGTAATTTGAACCTTACAACATAAAAAATCAACGGTAAAAACATATAAAATGTTTGTTGAATAATTATTTGGCTTTGATTTCGACATACACTATTTCGACTAGACACTAGATCGAATATACAGTTATGAGTATTCGACAACACTACTTCGACAAATTACATGTTGTCCTCAATAAGGCATAGTGGCTAACAGTGTAGGCAGTATGAACGCTAAAAGCAATTTGTATTTGTAATCAATATAAATTTTAAGGTTTTACAATGATAGAGAATTTCCTAAAGCAAGTTAGGGATAATATGTTTTAAGATACTATTGTGTCGAAACAGATACAAAATACATTTACTATACAACAAAGATTATGTTCCAGACAACCTATAAAATAAATGACAGTCTTTTTTTGACAGTAGGTATAAGAGCGTACCCCTTCAAACAAGATATATGAATATCACAAATAGTTTTGTATCGAACCATTTTACAGCATCATCATCATTTCAGCCTTTGGACGTCCACTGCTGGACATAGGCCTCCTCCAATGCTTTCCATACGTACCGATCTGAGGTAATATGCATCCAACGCTTTCCGGCGACCTTAATCAGGTCATCCGTCTATCTTACCGGTGGACGTCCTACGCTTCGCTTTCTGGTACGTGGTCTCCATTCAAGAACCTTTCATTTAAGATATAAGCGTAAATTAATATCGGCAAAGTATCCATTGAATATTGGTTTTGCTTAAACTATCCAACCCAACATACTTTTCGAGACTATCAAAATTCCAGGACGGTCCGACAAAATGCCACTCTTGTGGTCAACCTGGCGGTCACCCACAAATTTTCAGCAAATTTAATTAGTGTCAAATTGTAATTTCATTTTGATTTGAATAACCTTTATTGAAGGTAGGATAAATTTTAAAGGTTATTTAGGTATTTTTATGTTGCTGGCAATTTGCTACCCGGAATTGAAAGAGTGTGCCATGTTTCGGCACAAATTCGGAACGTTTCGATCGGCGATACCACAACCTTTTGGCCAGGGTTGCCAAACGTACGAGGTTCCTCGTACAAATACGAGATTTGTGGTCTTCCGTTCGAGGTACGAGGACACTTTCAACCTCGTACAATTTTGTACGAGATTTTATAATATGACCATGCTACATATAAAAAACTACTGACATCTATCAGAACTTATCTTTTACACCAAAAAAACCATTGGTCGCATTTAGGCGACCATTGTCTGCAGACTGTAGTAGCCACAGACATCAGAATATACATTAGACTGGACAAGCCGCCAAGTTTATAGGCAGTCCCAGTGTCGCAATTTGTTTTCGGTTCTTACCTGTGAAAAGTTATTATATTTCTTGGTAAATTTACTGATTCATTGCGATGATGGCATGTTACAATTGCACAGGATGGCATTTTGTAAAAAACGGTAATTTCTTCTTATATTCGTGCATCTTGACTCGTCTCACAGAGCGTAAACTGGTAGCCAGTGTATGCTCGTTGAGCTCACAGTTGTCGCACTTCAAACGCGGCTTGCCCCATCTCCTGTATTGGGAAATCTGTGGTAGTAGCTATGTCAACCAGGGAAACCACGATTATAATATTAACATTTTGTGTTGGCGGTAAAAACAGACTTAATAGAGCCATTTTTTATATCTTGAAAACATGCGCAAGGAGTTAATTATCATACAGCCATAGTTCAATAATCAAATTATGAAAATAATAACAATGTATATTTAAAATAGTAATGAACAATCATAACAATTAACAATAATAACCTTTAGTAACAAATTATCCAAAAGGTGCAAATTAAAGTGTTAAAGTAGTAGTATAATAAACGTACAATATATAAATATCGGAGCAACATACAATATATGAATATAAGACCGTCGGTGGCTCAATGGTGTGGACTGTCGCCTTCCTACCGGGAGGGCAGAGGTTCAAATCCCAACTCGTACCAATGTATTTTCGAATTTTCGAAAATATATGTACGTTATCCGACGCTTTTACGGTGAAGGAAAACATCGTGAGGAAACCTTCATGCATTCCTGCGAAGAGATTCGAAGGTTGTGTGTGAAGTCGTCCAATCCGCACTGGGCCCGCGTGGACGACCAAGGCCTAATCACCCTATACGGGTAGGCTCGTGCCTCTCGGTGGGGACGTTTAATGAACTGATGATGATGATGATATAAATATCAAACGACAATCAGACAGCGCCATCTAGTCCTAATTAAAGCAAAAAACTAGTTTAGAGCCCGTAACGTTATTTCGAGAGACGTAAGTGCGATGTATGAAATATCGACTGAACGATTTTGCGAATAGAGCTTTTTGCGAATTATGGGTAGGTTCTAAAATTATATACTTTTTGTAAATTAATCTTGAGATCACTACAAACAGACATGTTCACGAACACAATGCCAAAAAATGTATAATGTCGACATTAACATTTTTTAGGTCAATCTTCTTTCGGTGTCCTCTAACTTTTGCCGTACAGTTCGGATCTCGTTTTCGTCGTTGGGCGACCAAATCCTGTAGCCATTTTCGATAATCCCTATTCCTGTTACTGGAATGCTTCGATTTTCATTTGCTAGAATCACATCATGTAGGAATGTCGAAATGGAAGATGGATTTTTGTACACGAACTATAGGTTTGTTGTTCCTTAAAAAATCTCTTAGTTCCTGTCTTTTATGAAAACGTGAAGATAACTATGGAATAGAGGTTATTGGTGTGTACTGTTGCCTTCCGACCTGGAGGATGCAACGAAGTCTAAACCGGAGACTATTTATGTCTACATAGATATCTCCCATTCTGCGCTATTTTGTATATTGATTGACCACGAATTACGAGTTACTACTAAGAGTATGATGTTGACTTTTGTCTTATTTAACAGAAGGCAAAAGAGCGTACAGTTCTTCTGATAATAATTGACACCACCACCTATGAACATTTGTCTTGAAAATGTTAGCAAATATGAAGTTTTCGACATGCTAACAAGTACTTTTTTGCTATTTCATCGGTCATGATGACTTTTTTAGACGAGCAAAAAAAGAACGGCTTCACGAAATGATTATTTTAGCATTTTTAGGACAGAAAATCTTTTGGAGCTTAATTTAGCCCTTTTTAGCCCTTTTTGAGCAAAATTTTAGGTCACTGATTGTTATGTTAGTCACCGGTGACGGTCAAACAATAGATATTTAATATGTCTGTTATTCATCATCATCAGCTCATTTAACGTCCCCACCGAGAGGCACGAGCCGACCAGTACAGGGTGATTAGGCCTTAGTCAACACGCGGGCCCAGTGCGGGTTGGACGACTACACGTACAACCTTTGAATCTCTTTGCAGGCGTGCGCAGGTTTCCTCACGATGTTTTCTTTCACCGTAAGAGCGTCGGGTAATGTACATATAATTTCGAAAATACATTGGTACGTGGCGGGATATGAACTTCAGACCCCAGCCTAGTTAGGAGGGCAATAGTCCACACCATTGAGCCACCGCGTTCCATGTCTGTTATTATGGCAGTCGAAATGTAAAACTGACTCTGTGGTTTTCATTAATTTAAATGATCATAAAATGCAATGAATGTGCGTGTTTCAAAATAGGGAGTGAAGTGGGTGTCCCTCTGCAATTAAACTGATGGGAGGCTAAAAAACTAAACCGAGAATCAAACCGGGCTTAAATAATGCCCCGCTGCATTTCTGCATACTGAATTAATTTAATGTGCGGGTTAGTGTTGGGATCACGTTTATTAATATTTATTTCACAATTATCGATATGTTTTTTTAACCTCGACGACAGAGGTTTTCTGTCAGTCAGTTATTTTTAGACTTCAAAAACGGTGTTGAATAAATTTTTATATTTAGCGGATAAAATAAGTCGTAGCAGAAAAACATAGTTGCATTTACTGTGAATCAGTGCACTGTTATTTTTTAAAGTCTTTTCGAAGTCAGTATAGGTACTTCCCGAATTTGACAACCCATTTGGTGTCATGGTTGAAAGGTCCGCTACTAGATCAAGTGTATCATCGAGATCAATATCCGTGCAGTACATACATCTGTGAATAAACGTTTGTTTAATTTGGTCTTGGGGTGCTATTTATGATAATGAAGGATGTAAGCTGTTTCAACTGTTTGTATGAAAAGAAAGATGACGCCATACTTTGAATGACACGTCCACCGGTCTTGGCTTCAATCTTTAGGAAGTCGTTTCGGTTTTAACCCAAAAATCCGAAATGAGCCCGCGTGGTGGGCCCAATATCCTCAAAGCTTTACTTTGCCCTTAAGTGGGACGTCATAGACCCCTTACATTCCTTATGATAAAGATAACACGAATTAATTTCCCCCAATATTGGAGGCTTCCTTTTATCTAGAAATAAACTCAATTATTAAGGAACGCTGACTTTAATTAAAGTACCAATAGCAAGCGATATGACTACAATAGGATTTCACGATTGATGTTAATTCAATTATGTCACGGATGTTGGAAGGGTTTTTCAATGTTAACTAAGCTCCAATATCAATTTTATTGTGTGCGTCAATTTAGAATGATCAAGTTTTGGAAGACATCCAAAACAAATGATTGGGGATCTGTAACAGTAGTTTAGAAGGCTTCTGCTTAATTAACAAATGTATACTTCATAAAGTTTATATGAGAGCGTCGGTGGCTTAATGGTGTGGACTGCAGCCCTCCTACCGGGAGGGCTGAGGTTCAAATCCCGCCACGTACCACGTTTTTATAATACTTTATCATTTTAAATACATTATTTTTATGGAACACAACGCGAGCACACTCAGATCCAATAATGTCATAACATAGGTGTTTGTCAATGTTTCTGAGTATTCAACAAACAATGCACAAATCTAGACTAGCTCTGGCCAGTCTAGTCCCAACAGTGAATCTGTACAGTGTGAAGTAATCAAACAACGAAGGTACAGTTGCATTGGAAACTGCTCAATAAATAGAGTCTGCAGTCGATACTTCGCATGGAATTTCCTAATCCATTATCGTATTGAATACGATTAAATAGAAATCCACTGTGTTGCAATTTTGATCATGATATTTCCAAGGGTGTTGAATGCTTTTAATGATGAAATATATGAAGACCCATGTTAGCTACTGAAAGAAAGAAAGGATAAAATCTTTATTCAAATAAATCTGTTACAGATACTTACTTTTGAATTGTCAATTGTTATTATTATTATTTTTAATGACTCTACCACCGGTTCGGAATAAGTAGGATCTACGGGAAGAGCCGGCAAGAAACTGGAGTTACTCTTTAAAACAACTACTACACCAAGGGTTCTAGTTTCTATCTCCGTGATAAAATATTTAAAATAAGCATAAGTAAGCCTAACCGTTGTGAAGTACTCTGAGTATGAAACCCGTCTTAAATTGCGGTTAGATGGCGCTGTAAATATCTGTGCATATTCATTAATGTCTTACTTAATGCCAAATATTTAAGATACCCATGGTAATTAGCCAGAACAAGTGGCAGTGGGCTGGTCACGTAAGACCCAGGACATTTCGCCGTTTTTTTATTTTGTTCAATAAGATAATCAATGGTACAAGCAAAAAGAAATAAAAAATAAATATAAACTCCAAGCTATTTAAAAAAATAAGTTTAGTCAAAAATGTTTTGCCTTGTTTATACAACGAGCTCCAGAGAGGAACTCAAACGAAATATACCGATGAGACGGTCAGTGGCTTGAGAAACTGGCTACCAAAGCACAATTTTATTTACCGATACAAATACCCTTAAGTAGACATAAATTTAACAAGAACACAATAATTACTTTTCTACGTAAGAAAGGGTTGGTTAAGTATCTATGTATCACCGTAGAAGCGAAATTGTAGAACTAAAGTTTAGGTATCTTTGGTGTTTGTGTTGGGAAAGGTTTTTTAGTGATATGTATTGTTGTACCTACTATAAATCAAAATTATCGATAGTATTGCTTTTTCTAATCTATGTTGATGATCGACCGATCCAACCAGGATGTTGACTTAGTTTGTTGTTATGTAAGAATTCAGTTATTAACCAAAGAGCTAAACTTCCAAAATAAAATTAAATATAAAAGAGGTTACTTTGAAAAGCATTTAAAATTTGATTATGTTGCGGTTATTTATAACTTCTATTCAACCTATCGCAGTCCACTGCTGGACATAGGTCTCCCCCATTTTGCGCCAGATATCCCGGTCCTCCGCTTTTCTCATTCAGCCATTTATAACTAAAGTACATATAATTACAGCTCACAACAACAAGCTACAATCGACATCCATTGGCTACCCGGCGCCTTAACACCTTAAGTGGGGACCAACCCTTTCAACTCTTTACATACTTTCCATTTCCATAAGGGGTGTTTTGTAAAGACTTTTCATTTTTTCTTAAGTTTTCCTAGTTAAATAATCGGGTCTTAGATACCTTACATGTGTTGTCTCGGGTGACGGGCCCAATGCGGCATTGATGCAGAATAAAAACTGTCTATCAGTTCGGAATGCAGTGGCAAGTGACAAGTCGTCCAATCCGCACTGGGCCCGCATGGACGACTAAGGCCTAATCACCCTATACGGGTAGGCTCGTGCCCCTCGGTGGGGACGTTTAATGAGCTGATGATGATGATGATGATCAGTTGTTGGTCTTAATCAATGCCGCTCTATCATGGTCAGGCATATCACTTACCATCAAGTGCGCGTCCTGACCGTCCGTTATACATTGTAATATAAAAAAAATATTTGTCGATGCTTGTATTTCTCATTCCACTGTTACCAATGCAATAAGGATTGCCAAAGAAAGATTGTAATATATTTTTTCTCGATATCGATGTTTGTATTAGGGTACAACACTACGAACGCCAAATGCGGGCCGCAGCAGACCGTATTTAATGGTGCGCGGTTTGTGTGTCCAACTATAATACTATTAATTGTAAATTATCCGATAATATGACGCAACTTGAATTTATATCACAGATCGTGAATAATAATTATAAAAATCTACTGTTATACACACAGCTAGGGGTCGCAAAACCGGTATTTTCAGTATTGGCTCCAGATTAATACCGGTAATCCGGTTTTTTCGATATTTCCGGGATTCAGCTAAAGGTTCCAAATTTAGTATAAGAAAGTCAATTTGTGGAGGAAGAGTAGGAAGGTACCTGCGATAGGTTGAAAAGAAGAGGTTTTTTCATCCTATCACAGTCCACTGCTGGACATAGGTCTCCCCAATTTTGCGCCAGATATCCCGGTCCCCTGCTTTTCACATTCTGCCCCCACCGGCGATCTTTCGCTAGTCGTCGGTCCATCTCGCCTAATAAAAGTTCCGCCCAAATCAGTCCAGCCATTTCAGAGATTACCTGGAACAAAAAACAGACAAAAAGAAAATGTTATTTTGGCATATGAACCGTAAAATATGCATCAGCATGAAGAAAAAAAAATAATTTCAATATTACAGACACTTTAATTTTATTTATATTTAATTGAAAATAAAAATCCCAATTGCAAGATTCAGAATCCTTTAAATTTCCCTTCATCAATTTGTATGCAATTTCATTATATTCTAACTACTTCACAGCACCAGTTACAACTGGGTTAAGAATTTTTCTAGAGAAGAATTATAAAGCCACTAACTTGTATTGAAAGTTAAACTCGCTCGTGTTTCCTTGCAAGTGCTTGTAGCAAACTTTCGCGAAATAAGATCTTGAGTAATACAGGTAATTTTCAAAACTTAAGAATGAATATATATATGAGGTGTTTTTTATTGGTTTAGGTGGCAGGTAACAGATGCCCTCCGGCCCGATGGACCGACGACTTGCGAAAGGTCGCTGGTGGAGGCTGGATGAGAAAAGCGGAGGACCGGGATATCTGGCGCAAAATGGGGAAGACCTATGTCCAGCAGTGGACTGCGATAGGTTGAATAGGAACAGATGCCAACTGCTAGGGATCGTTCCGCGTCAAAAACATTGGAGGAGACCTTCGTTCAGCATTGGTCATTTTAGGCTAATCAAATAATACTGGTGTTGGGAAAGTCTCGCTCTTTCTAGTTCATTTTAACAACAATTAAGATTTACATAATCTCATAATATCTCTTAGCACCAATGAAACGTACCTCTACATTATTATTATCTAACTTACATCCAATGAATCTTAAATGTAATATAGGAACCTATGTACCTATATACCCAGTATAAAGTTAGGCTGTATGGAATATTGCTGCCACACGTTCTCAGCTCAATGTTTTGTCCCTTAGATATTTTTTGAGGAACTTGCAGAGAGATCAAGGAGGGTGACAACAAAATATTTAAATCTGCCGTCCTCACAGGAAAAATTGTATTTCATTATATACAAATAAAAAGATTTGTGTGTGTGAGCGTGCGTGCATTATTCGAAAATATTTTTTAAGTTTTATATCATACCGCGTGTAATACCGCTCATCATATAATATATACAATTAACTCTCCATAAAGTGTCTCGGAAGGACACAGGATAGCAACCGAATGATTAGACTATTAATAATCGAGGTGGTAACGACTTCCCTTCTAAGATAGTAACCTGGAGCAACGTCTTAACATGCCTTCTGAAGCAATGACGGACAGCCAATGATTTTTCGGGTTATTCATCCTTAAAACCGATTGTTGTTTGACTGGCGATTGTTAGCCGTACACACAAGCCAGTACGCCATCTAGATCCTTACAAAAGCTTTCAAATTACCACTCCTCAAAAACGATTGAGAACGCAAAGGAAAATCAAGATGTTATACCGTGCCGATTGCCCTCCGTAGGCCATATTTCATCGCGACAGCTTCGAAAATTGTCCCTGATCTTTGGGGAAATCAACGGGTTTTCTTTTTTCATAGGCGTCGACAGGGAAGAAAAATTAGTAGGCGCGTTTAGTTAATGCGGCGAAATCGTGCCATTCGCTTCCGATCAATCCCCTGGTTGGTTAAAACGGGAAATATTACCGGTATTAACAAAGGACCTGTTTGGCAATTTTTCACAATTACCAAAGAGGTCCTTTGTTAATACCACAGTCGGATCAGCAAGTAGAAGTGGCAGTGGTCTGGTCACGTATATCGCAGAACCGATGGCCGTTGGAGCAGACGAGTTCTGGAGTGAAGACAATGTCTTGGCAAGCGTAGCGCCACCGTAGGACCTCCGGACCGATAGACCGACGACTTGCGAAAGGTCGCTGGTGGAAGCTGGATTAGGAAAGCTCTGAAGACCGGGGTGTCCTTTGTCCAGCAGTGGATTGCGATAGGTTGAAGAGAGAGAGAGTCCATTGGTGAAATTGGGTGGAATGATGACCATGTTAGAACCTTTTAGATTCTTTACTAGGACTGTGGATTTGTTTTATCCGATGACGATGGGATGGTTATGTTTCTTCAGAAGTGATAAATAAATAATCACAAATCGCGCAGCGCTATCTGGTAGCAATTTAGGCACTTTTACTATGTGTACAAACATTTACTTGTATATTTTAATTTTGTAAATACATATTATGGATATGGAGCACCGGTGGCTCATTTGTGTGGACAAATCAAATCCCGCCACGTACCAATGTTTTTTCGAATTTCCGAAATGTTATGTAGGTTTATCCGACGCTCTTACGGTGAAGGAAAAACATCGTAAGGAAATCTGCGCACGCCTGGCAAGAAGGTCAAAGGTTTTGCGTTAAGTCGGCCAATCCGAACTGGGCTCGCGTGGATGACTAAAGCTTTTACACCTTTTACGGGTAGGCTCGTGTCCCTCGGTGGGGCTGCTTATGTGATGGAAATACATATTATATGCAGAAACACCCAGTGCCATACTAACTGACATGTTCACGCACACATATTATGTTCGTATTGCACGGGGTCTGAACCCGGAATTCTGGTTATACCCTACATTGTCCAATGAGAGTAGCATCGAGTATAGGTTGCGCTATTCCTAAGGGTAGATACTGACATATCCGAAATTAGGCAACTATTCGATAATCGGGCCCTTTTTTATAAAATAGTTACAAAGCTTTTAAATATTGTTAAAAACTATGAACTCTTGTTCGAAAATGTTGAGTGTAAACATTTAAGTTTAAAGCTAGTTCTTAAAGTGTAGAATTAAAATCTAAACAATAACAGAGATATTAAGTTAGTCAGCTTTATTCCTCTTTCGTTTTTATCTCTGTAATCTATTGCAGTCCACTGCTGGACATAGGTCTCTCCCATTTTGCGCCAGATATCCCAGTCCTCCGCTTTTCTCACCCAGCCTCTACCAGCGACCGCCCGCAAGTCGTCGGTTTCGCTTTTGTGCAACCTAAATTATACAGTTTTTATATATAAATTTGTCTAAGGCCGCCTTAATTGTATTTCTTTTAGTTTTTCGTTCCTTTGTTTTATTTCCTGTGTGATGAATTATATTGTAAAAAAAATACAAATCAACTGTCGATTTGATTGCGAAATAAGCACTTAAAGCTACGAAGTTGCTAAGTCTCAAAGAACCTTCTAAGTAAACAAATTAATTATAATTAAAGGGTAGATCGTTGATTACCAATCAGTCACAATTTGACACTGACGGGAGTTTTCTAGCGCCACGAGTTTTCAAGCAAAACCCGTGTAGAATATTTATCGAACGGTTATTAAGCCTTAAAGCTTATTGTGTTATTCATAACTTCAAATTTAATCTACTTAAATTAATCTGTATTTATTTTTGAAATTGTAATTGATTTATTTGATGTCTTTTTAGTTTATTTTATATAATTTTGACATATTGTACTTTGTGTCATCATCATCAGCTAATTAAACGACCCCCACAAGGGGCACGAGATTACCCGTATAGGGTGTTTTTTTAAATGTTTTAAGTGTACAGGACGGTCTGGACGCTCACCTGATGGTAAGCGATTCGCCAGACCATGACAAAGCGGCATTAAAGGAGACCAACAACTGATAGACAGTTATTATCCTCCATATGCCGCTCCATCAATCTCCGCAGAGCGGCATCGAATGCCGCTCTGCGCCCGTAACCCGAGACAACAGATGTTAGGTCTCTTATACCCGGTAAGTTCCAGTTTCGGGCCCAGTGCGGGTTTCACAGTTCACTAGCTACAGTGCCCTCATCCCGAAACACAAAAGTGCATAACGCTCCTGTTTCACGGGATGATATCTGGCACTGCGGTGGTACCTACCTAGACGACTCAGTATCGAGTCTACCACCAAGTAATTTAGTAAATAAATTAATAAAAAGGTGATTAGGCCTTAGTCGTCCACGCGGGCCCAGTGCGGGTTGGATGGCTTCACGCACAACCTTTGAATCTCTTCGCAGGCGTGCGCAGGTTTCCTCACGATGTTTTCCTTCACCGTAAGAGCGTAAGATAACGTACATACTATGTGTTCGAAAATTCGAAAACACATTGGTACGTGGCGGAATTTGAATCTCAGCCTTCCCGGTAGGAGGGAAACAGTCCATGCCATGAGGCCACAGACGCTCTCGTACTTTGTGTATATTTTATTTGATATTTTAGGAAACTGTAAGCCACTAAGTACTCGTGTATTGTGCACACAAAAGATCAGCATCGCGATGCTTTATAAGTACCTCGAAAAAAAGTTAAGTGGACACCATTCGGTCGGAACACTAGTCCTTACTTTAATGTTTTTAGATTGTAAGTTTTTAATATTATTAATTATTATTTTTTAATTTCTTGTTTGGCACTGAATAAACGATTTATTATTATTATATAAACACACATAATCATCATTAATTTGGTGTATGACCACCCATTTGGTGTAATCATCATCATCATCAGCTCATTAAACGTCCC
Organism: Leucinodes orbonalis; assembly: GCA_019425675.1. Taxonomy (NCBI): domain Eukaryota; kingdom Metazoa; phylum Arthropoda; class Insecta; order Lepidoptera; family Crambidae; genus Leucinodes; species Leucinodes orbonalis. Next base: position 34,847 of record PQWD01006086.1, read on the forward strand.
CACCGAGGGGCACGAGCCTACCCGTATAGGGTGATTAGGCCTTAGTCGTCCACGCGGGCCCAGTGCGGATTGGACGACTTCACACATAACCTTCGAATCTCTTCGCAGGCGTGCATGAAGGTTTCCTCACGATGTTTTCCTTCACCGTAAGAACGTCGGATAACGTACATATATTTTCGAAAATTCGAAAACACATTGGTACGTGTTGGGATTTGAACCTCAGCCCTCCTGGTAGGAAGGCGACAGTCCACACCACTGAGCCACCGACGCTCTACTATTATTATTTGGTGTAATGGTTGAGTACTACACCAAGGTGTGCACGACCATGTCTGTTTGTATTGGTCTCGTTGTTTTCTATGTAAGAACAATATGTATGTATTAAAAAAATGAATATGAGTGTGTTTATCAGTTGTTTAGTACCCATAATATAAGCTTAACGCGTGACTTGGGGCGAGATGTCGCTGTGTGAATGTTAGTGGATATTTATTTACTCACCTAACATATCGATCAGAAACCGCTCCGCCCTCGCTCCAACCACGCGGCCTAAGTAAAAACATACTTTAAACAAGAAAAAAGCGAATGAATACAAAAATCGCGCGTCTGAAAAGAGTTTTGAGTTTCTCGCAACGAGGTCGGCCCACGTATTGAATCATATATGAACATCGACTCATGTGAACGCCTGCTGTGTTATACAAACATACAAATGTACTATGACTAGGATATAAAATCTTTTTTCGGGCAAGAGTCTTTTAAAACTTTCGTTTATAATTTAAAATGAAATGAAATGATTTATTTGTTAGACATAGGTGGTCAAATAGATAAACAGATGTTTGGTCATAGTTTTAGCATGCATCACTATGTCTTGCCTTTAGTAGGCGTACAAATTTTACATGTCAAAGTCATAATATGTTTTAAGTATACATTATTTAAATAGAACACAAATTTAAAAAGTAAATATTAGTAATGTCAGGAAATAAAAAATAAAAATCAAATAATAACAAATATTTAAGAAGTATGTCAAACATAAGACAATTGTATTATAATTATTATATTTCATAGTTTATCAATAAAAAAGTCCGTCAATGTATAGTAAGCTTTCCTTTTTAGTATACATAGTAAATGTTTACGGAACATGTTAGTATTCATATTTTTTAATTTTGTTGATAATTTATTATAAATTTTAGGAGCCATACATAATATACTATTTCCTTTAAGGGCAGTTTTTGTAACAGGTGCACTTAGTTTGTTGCCGTGACGTTTACTCTTCTTAATCTGACCATCAGACAATGTAGAAAATAGGTGTAGATTTCTTCTTACAAACATAGAGATGTCATAAATGTAGAGAGATGTTACTGTCAATATTTGTAATTTGATAAAATGGGGTTGACAACTGTCTTCCCGTTTTAATGACATAATAGCCCTAATACATTTTTTTTGTGCTCTAAAAACCATTTGTTTGTTAATGCTATTTCCCCAGAATATAATACCATATCGCAATATAGAAGCAACACATCCGTTGTAGGCGGTTAGAACAGTCTCTATATTGGCCACTTTAGTTAAATTTTTGAGAACATAAACATATCTATTAACACGTGAACATAGAGAATTTGTGTGCATAGTCCAATTTGTCTGATAATCTATGTCGAGCCCTAAGAACTTTATTGATGAAACGGATTCTATCGTGTTATTATTGTAATGTATCGTCAGATTTGGTTGTTTTGTATATTGTCTAAAATGAATTATTTTGGTTTTATCGATATTAATATTGAGATTATTTTTGTCAAGCCAGTCAATTATATGAATTAATGTCATTTCAATTTCATTTAAATATGTCAAATTATTATTACATTTAATTAATATTGTGCTATCATCAGCAAATAATGTCAAAGGGTAATCAATGGTAATTGGTAATTCATTTATGTAGATTATAAATAAGAGGGGTCCAAGTATTGTGCCCTGTGGAACTCCGTACTCTCTACATTTAGAGAGATAGTTTTTCTCCCGTAGCGTTTCTTTTGATAAACTTTTAATGATACTTTGTTGTTTTCTATTAATCAAATAAGACTCTAATAATGACAGAGCAACACCACGTATGCCATAGTGGTAGAGTTTATGTATTAGTATACTATGGTTAACGTAATCAAACGCTCTGGACGTGATGGCTCTGATGACGATAATTAAATGGCATCTGATCTCGTATGTCGTAGAACTGACGACAGTATATGGGTTAGAGTGATAGAAATACAAGATAAATTAAATGGTATCTAAAAATGTAGTAAGTAATAAAACGTTGTTGATGTGTCAGCTTACAGAACCTTACAGAAAATCGTTGGAAAATCGGACATTAATATAAATATAAATTAATAAATATCCACTACATACACAGCGTATATGTTGATAATGAACGTAAACGATCATTTTTTTTATTTAAAACTAGCTATTCAGCATTATACCATAAGATAATTCTCCCGCAAGTAAAATGTGCTTTGACGCGCGGCAAAGCATTGCTTTATTTTTAAAATTAATAGTTTTTTTAGAATCAAAGTATTCAATGTTAAACCTTTAGTATATCAGCTACCTGCCAAAAATGTCCCGTCCAAATTTGCCCGGCCGTTTCAGATATTACCCCAAGCAAAAAGAGAGTGAGACAAAAATTTAAAAAAATGTTTTGGTGTATGTACTGTTTTGGGTAATTCAATAGTAAAATACACGTTCCAGTTCTATTTTTAAAATGCATAGATATTAAAATAAAGTAATAAACGATGAAAGCGCAAATTATTATTTACCAAAAGCAACCGGCATGAAGCTGTCCGTACGCAAAAATGATTTTGCATTTCGTTTTTATTGTTTGTGATGTTAAATTCTAGCATTCAATCCAGTTTGCTGGGCAGCCCAAAACTGCTCAGCTAATCAAATTCAACGCAGTTCTGCCGGCAACAACTGCGGAATACGTGGACAGGCGTCCTTTGATTGTGTATGCAGCTCTGCGTTTTTAATTTTTCAATTTTGCCATTTCGAATGGCGGGAAATTGCGTTGACTGAATTGAAAAGTTGTCTTGGACTAAAAACAAACGCTTATCAAGGAATACACCGATAGAAAGTAGTTTTGTTATATCTCTACACTTTTCAGGCGGGTTGGAGCATTATTTACAATTGGTACCTAGTTTCTCCAACTATTCTTGAAAATAGGGCATTGAATTAAGAGATATTTCTGGGTAAAAAAACGAAACATGTGCCGTTTTTGGTGTATGAATCAAATAACAGTTTCTGACAAAAAGCGATTAACTCACAAATACTGTTTATGAGTTTGGGTAAGTTGTAGAATAAACGTAAATATACCTTTATTAATTAATTTGAAGCACTTATTAATGCATAACAAAGGTACGTTTATATTTTAATGTGAAATCTGAAAAATAAGGACTTGCATTTTTTTGAATAATCAATCAGTTTATCATTATCTAATGCCAAACAAAGGTTTGTTTTGAAATACTTTAATTTATTATTAATTTACTTTGTGATAAATCATTGGATGATGATCGCCCAATCCATAGAATATCTGCTCTTAAGGAATAATACCAATTGACGATCTATGCAGTGTCTGAGAAGTCGATTATATTACACCATGGGTTTGTCTCAATCCCTGGTCAATTACCAGTATTATATATCTGTTTAATATTAATGTTTATAACGGCATGTAACCAAAATATTTATTTATCAACTAAACAAAATAAATTATGTCAATTAATTACACCATGGGTTAAATATTCGAAATGAAAAAAATATTTGTATGCACAAACATGTTGATTATGTATTTACCACAGATTTCCCAATACAGGAGATGGGGCGAGCCGCGTTAAAAGTGCAACAAATGTAAGCTCAACGAGCATACACTGGCTGCCAGTTTACGCTCTGTGAGACGAGTCAACACGCACGAATATTAGAAGAAATTACCGTTTTTTTCCAAAATGCCATCCTGTGCAACTGTAACATGCCATCATCGCAATGAATCAGTAAATTTACCAAGAAATATAATAACTTTTCACAGGTAAGAACCGAAAAGAAATTGCGACACTGGCCTATAAACTTAGCGGCTTGTCCAGTCTAATTGTATATTCGGATGTCTGTGGTATTTACCAATAATGTAAATAAATATGTTTATCAGTTGTCGGAGATGAAGTTAAATTAATAGTTTCGTTTAATCAAAGTGATTGTATATAGGATATAATTCACTCCAAAAATTGATGACAGATGGTCCTCTGAAAGGTACTCACCCCTTTTTTGGGATGAAATCTATTCAACCCGACGATCACCCTGTACGGGTAGACTCGTGCCCTTCGGTGGGGACGTATAATGAGCTGATGATTATGAACCCGAGGAATCGAGTTGCTATATCAATTTCATTAGTTTAAACACATTAAGTCACAAACGTTTAAATGTTTAACGAAAAGAATTGTATTTTTTCAGTTCGAGTCTTTCAAATAAGGGACGGAGAAATAAACAATATTTTTGATGCGCGTAGGTTTCGTACCAAGTTCAGGGTCGTATTGCGAAGTTATGCAAGCCAGGTGTGGATGACGTTTCGCAATTCCCTTTTTCAAATCGTATTCTTATATTTACTAGCTGTCATGGAAAACATTGTGCTATTTAATTATTACTTTTGCCATCTTTTATCTCTTTTGAATATTATGGTGATGAAAGTGTAGATACGAAAATATTGTTTAAAAATGCAATTTTATTACCATTGATTTCGGAAAGATGTCCGCGGATCGCGGATAGTAATAACTGCTTATTTGTGTGTTTTTACCCTGCCGCGGGTGAACACTATAGTAGGAAACTTTACAAAAATATTTGATCCACGATCTGTGCTTTTGTATGAAATGTTTGTTTAAGTATAGGTATCGATTTCTGTCTTCGGTTTCTATTGAATGAAATGTGTATGTACCCACTTAGTCTATTAATTTCTCATGTAAGTGACTGTATGGTTTTTAATGAGAAAATAAATATTCTTTAAACTTAAAGATGAACACTAAGCATTCTAAAGTCGTCATCAGCAACAGTATATTAAACGTCCCCATCGCCCCACCGAGTTTCCACCACTTCCTTTTACTGTAAGAGCGTCGGATAACGTTCATAAATTCCTTAGACATAACGTGCTTTTTGAAACACGGATGGACATAAGATACAATTTTTCGGTCTCCTATCCAACGCACGACCATTGCAATTGTTATTTCACTTGCACGGTCGCAAATCTAACGCAGTTGATACTAGTGACACTGACTGCGGAATTGGTTCACAAGTTCAAAGTCACTCAACGCGCAGTGGAGCGAGCTATGCTCGGGGCTCTCTTAGGGATAAGATCAGAAATTATTTGATACATAAGAGAACTAAAGTTACCGACATAGCCCGCCGGATCAGCAAGTTTAAGTAGCAGTTGTCTGGTCACGTATGTCGCAGAACAGATAGCCGTTGGAGCAGATGAGGTCTGGAGTGGAGACCGCGTCTTGGCAAGCGTAGCGTAGGATGCCCGGATCGAGGGACCGACGACTTGCGGAAGGTCGCTGGTAGAGGCTGGATGACAAAAGTGGTGGATCGGGATATCTGGTGCGAAATGGGGGAGACCTATGCCCAGCAGTGGATAGTTTGAAAAGATAGATATATTAGTGCATTTGCAGGGCATCAGAACCGCATCAGTAGTTCGGCAGAGTGTACCAAGCCTGGTAAGGTTGGCTAGATTCATCATCATCAGCCTATAAAGCCCACTACGGAGCACAGGCCTTCCCGCACAGGATAGCTATGGGAAGTTTGGACCGTAACTCACCACGCGGGCTCAATGGCGATTATTGGGTGTTACGACTACCATCATCATCATAAGATTTTTGCTGAGACCGACCGCTTAACTTGCCCAAAGCATGAAATTATCATTCTTTTTGAACAATCAGATTATTCAGTCTGCAATGTTTTAACCGAACTGAGAAAAGTCGTATAAAGTGATAATTTACCGCGGGATTTGAACTCGCTACATTCCGGTCACGCAGCCGAACACTGTACCCACTCAACCACGTAGGCAGTTGTCTAAAATATCAAAATGCAGTATGCAGGCCATACATCATCAAGAGCTTAACTATCTCTAGTCAAGTGCCAGGATTCCAAAAAGTTAATAACAAATTCACATTTAAAGCTCCCTTATTAATACAAATAGCCCAGGCCAACGTACTTCGTTTTTAATTTTGAACACTTGCCAGTATAATCTGATTGCCACGTTTCTTGGCAGCCATTATGCTTTTAATATTTAATTTACAAAGTACACTTAATTTTTAACAACAAGGTTGCGACCGTATGTCACAATTAGTTGATTAATACTTTCAGTTCAACGTTGAGCTATTTTTGTAACTTTTTATATGTCATACGTGTGGTTGTTTAATTACCAGGAGGTAGTTTCAATGCCTAGATATCTAAAACAGAGCCAAATAAAAATTCATTTTGCCCAATATTTATTTTTAACGGTTTTTTTTATCGGTGGATATTTGATATGTTGAAATCAACATGAATCATTTAACAACCCGAACAATGTTTAGTCTATACATAAATTTGTTCTCGTGTTGTTCAATTTTAAAATAAATTCAAATTATACGCCTCACATGGGCTAAAGTGTTGTCATATAATATACGTAACGTATCTCACTTTTAAGTGCTCCAAGTCCCTTATTCAAATCCGGGTTATCTTTCTAAAGTCATCATTGCTACGATGTAATCTTAATGACATGCCACCTCTCCATTAAGGTTTAATTTACCCGATTTCCCACTTTTACTGCGACTCGGACATTTTAAAAGCTGGCCCAATGCGTGTTGGGTCGCATTAACGTTTCGGGATGTACATTACTTATTTCTACCTATCACTTACCATCAGGTGAGCGTCCAGACCGTCCTGTACACTTATAACATAAAAAAATATAATAAAATAGGCCTATCGATACCATATTAATAGTCGACTATCAATCGGCAACACTGTTTCCTGTATTGTTTTGTTTAATGTAGGTGTGTTATGATGATAAAATGATCATCGACGGTTGTGACGTCGACTGCAACACCAAGGGTTCCGAGTTAAATACCCGGGCAGTACAAATATTTATGTGCATGAACATGTCTGTTTGTAATGGACTGGGTGTTTTCTATGTAAAATAATTATGTATGTATTTACAAAAAAATATATATATTAGTATGTTTAGCCGTTGTTTAGTACCCATAATACAGGCTTCACGCTGAACTCGCGGCTGGATGGCGCTGGCGCTCTGTGAATGTCAGTGGATATTTATTATTTATAATATTAAGTTGAGTTATTCCATAAATTCAACATTCGAAATTTTTACTATACGTAGATGACTTGAAAATTTACAAAACCGTGATCACTGAAGATGATTGTATGTCTATTCAGGCTGATTAGCAGAATATTGTATTAAAAATAAATTAGTTAGCCTTCCTAAATGCCAATGCATCAGCTTTACTAAAAATAAAAACAAAATTACTTATGAATAAACATATGATGATCTGGACATCTTTCACGATACGCTGCCAAGATTTAAGTTTAAGTTACTCGCCATCCAGGAGATTAAGCTTTTATTGTACATTTGTGGTATCTTTCCTGTTGATATCTTGCTCCTCTCCTTATTTAGTATTGTTATAATTGTATTGTAAAATCTAGTTTATCTGCTCATAATTTTGTGTTGTCTCAATTTTGTCAAATAAGTTTTAATTTTATAGATAATGCTGTGTATGCTTTTAATAGGTGTATATATCAGATCTAATACAACCTGTAAATGATGAAATGTAATTATATGCACTTTTAGCGTACCTTTCTAAATAAGTAAATAATCAAATAAAATTAGAAGATCGCAAGCTGTACGCACGTTTTACATCGAGCAGTGTATAACTATCGCTGGGGATCGTGCCCCTCTGACATGACTATTGAGAATATTTAATGACCTCTAAACCGCTAAATTGATTTAAATGAATCTTTAAAATACTGTAGCAAACGTAATTATTAGCCTAACAAACAAAAAGTTTATAATTTGCTTTCAGATTACGACAAAAACCTTAACTTCGCAGGTGAAACCTGGGTGCGCTGCTAGTCGTAGTGTGTAGTTCTACAGATGCATGCACTCCATATATGCAAATAAGCAGTGCATGCATCCGACGACCCGAAAAATCACCAGCATATTAAATAATTCCCATTTATTCGCCCATTTTCCTCTACAGATTTGAAACCATAGGTGATCTGGTGTCATCAACAGCACTCAATTTGTCAAAATGCATTAGCATTAATAAAATATTAATTTTATTGCTATTACGATCAGTGTCACTCTGCGTCCGGACGACCCATAAAATCACCAGCGTATTAAATAATTTCCACACATTCGCCCATTTACCTCTACACATTTGAACCCATAGGTTATTTGCTGTCATCAACATCACTCAATTTGTCAATAATGTAAATTATTTATTGTTATTGCGATTAGTGTCACTCTCACATTGCATACCCTACTAATAATCTCTGTGCACGCCACTCGTAGTCTCCCATGCTACGATTCTATGTATGCTACGAAACCGCTACGATAAAGCGTAGGCGATAACTGCGAAGTTCAATGTCGACGAATTTTATTGCGTTATACAAAATCAACAAAATTATATACAAGCATTTTATTTGTTGTTTCCGCTTATTAATTATGTAAATATGATAACATTTTCAATCAGGGAACCTGAAAAAGATTAGTACAAATAGCGTAGGCCGGTTTCCGCACGACAACTGCGAAAGATCGCTGGTAGAGGGTGGTCTAGGAAAGCAGAGTACGGGGATATCTGACGCAGTCTATGGTGCCATAAAATTATGAAATGCATAATATTATTTACACTTTCAGAAAAACTAACACAATTCATAGAAATACAACAACACAGACGTACTGATATACGATTATAATATGATTTATTAATAAAAATATAAGCATAGCATATGACTATATACGATTTGTTCTAACCTTGTCAAAATCATAGAGCTTTGGTCTGGAATATTTTTTTTTTCCAACGCTTCTCTCTAGTAAAGAAAAGCCTTCCCTTAACCAACGAGTCAGCATCCAGTATTATATCGGGTGCTATGAAGGCGCACGTCCCAGCTCCCTTAACTCTGTGACATATAACCAAAGTGTTGAAGTTAACTTTTAAGTGAAAAGAGGTTTAATTGTGTTGTGAAAGTGACTGGCTGGTTATCCGTTTCTTAATGCAGGTATGTTTAGTGTATTTAGAAAAACTTTGACGTGTGAATAAAAATAAAAACATTTGATTTTCGAATATTTTTTGGCGCGTAACCAGAGGTACATTATTTAAACTTTACAAAAGTCGTATTTATTTAAAAAACGATTCTTAATTGTATTTAACCAGCTTATTATTGATTTATTTATAAAACTTTTCGAACATATTTGAATGATAAAAATAAGTAATAAATGGGATTACAACAATACAATTTTTTGATGTCTAGTGTTGTGATTATGTTAAAATTATTTTAAATGGGAAGTGGATTAGTAACAATAATCTTATTATAAATTTAAATAAATAGCTCTATTTTAATGTGTAAGCAACAATTTCTTTTAAATAACCGTGTTTTTCTCACTCACAAAAGATTTAATATTGATATTAATAAAATAAAATATTTTTCTGATGAGTAATGATTTATTAAAAAACATAAGTTCAACTTTGAAAACATAATAATTCATAATGGAGGGTATGCAATTTCAACAAATAAATAGTACCTAATATGTAGTACATTCTGTAACATAAATAGCTGATTTCCCTGAGAAGACTGAGGTCACCCAAATGCAGGTACCAACAATATTTTTTTTCCCGGCTCCGGACCGTGTCATTTCATAAAATTTATAAAATAAAATAAATAAAACATATTTGATGAGCTGATGATGATGAATGAATTCCATATCATGTTAGTAGGGTACAGTTATCACTTACTATCAGTGTGATTGCTAATTTAAAAAAAAAGAATTTTCGAAAATATATGTACGTTATCCGACGCTCTTACGGTGAAGGAAAACATCGGAGGAAACCTTCATGCACGCCTACGAGAGATTCGAAGGTTGTGCGTGAAGTCGTCCAATCCGCACTGGGCCCGCGTGGACGACTAAGGCCTAATATATACGGGTAGGCTCGTGCCCCTCGATGGGGACGTTTAATGAGCTGATGATGATGACAAAGACAATAAACTTACTAGATGCACAATTTCACATAAAAAGTGTCAGTTGGGTAGAATTTTCGTTCATAATCACGTCGCTCGTTATATGTCATGACATAGTAGTATGCTCGTGCTTTTGATTTCCTTATAAAGTCAAACATTTTAATGAACAATTTTATGTCATAAATACAACAATAAGTCAACGTATGAGTGAAGCGGATCGGACAATTTTTTTTGGTTGATATTTCTTCATGATTTGTATATCGAGTTCTAATCCCTTAATATATTTTTATTTAGTCTGAAAATGTATCAAACATGACAGTAATAGGCATGATGAGTGATTGATCCTATGCGTTAGGTACATTTTCACTATTTTTCAAACGACTACTATTTTATTCATTATCGATGGAACTATAACACATAACAACACAGTTTTAGTTAATCACTTGTCTAATTTTTGATGCTTACTATATTATTTACATCCTAGGTTCAATTTTCGGTTCAGAGTTGTATCTAAACCAAAAATTTAATAATTTGAGAAATAACATAATATTCATAGAGTACATTGGGCGAGCTTTTTATAATGAAATATTTTAAGATTCGATATCTGGACAGTATAAGCTGTTCACATAATATATCTTTGAACCATTCAACATTATTATTGTAGACAAAACCTTTTTAAATATCAGTTTGTAAGAACAACAAAACCTTGCTAATGAAATATGAAAACCAACGCTGAAAACTAAGTATTCAATTTGATTAAAATATTTGCTGTTATATCCAAATGGAAAATAAATTGGGATTTACAAAACAATTTATATAAGAGACACACCAGACATCCGAATAACAATTAGACTGGCAAGCCGCCAAGTTTATAGGCAGTCCCAGTGTCGCAATTACTTTCAATTCTTACCTGTGAAAAGATATTATATTTCTTGGTAAATTTACTGATTTCACTGCGATGATGGCATGTTACAATTGCACAGAATGGCATTTGGAAAAAAACGGTAATTTCTTCTAAAATTCGTGCGTCTTCATTCGTCTCACGGAGCGTAAACTATAGCCAGTGTATGCTCGTTGAGCATACATTTGTCGCACTTTTTAACGCGGCTTGCCCCATCTCCTGTATTGGGAAATCTGTGAAGAGACACGTTTTATTGGACTACCCATAGTTAGAAGACTGCTGAATTGTTACGCTAAAGAATAAAGATATACACCACATCAGTCTAAACATGTTTCGCAAGCTCTTGCAAGAAGCCGTTGTCGAGGGTTAGATAATGACACTTTAAAAAATCACACTTTGTTTAATTTGTTGTTTATCGTAATATATATGTCACTTACCAACTAATCACCAATTTACGTGTACTTTTATTTGTTTTGATTGATTGAAATTGAATGCATGTGGTGTTAAAAGGGTGTATTGGCCATAGTTGTCCACGCGGGCCCAGTGCGGATTGGCCGACTTCACGCACAACCTTTGAAACTCTTCATAGGCGGCGGCAACCTGCGCGTGGCCTCACGATGTTTTCCTTCACCGTAAGAGGAATGTCACGTTAGATGAGAAAGCGCTGCTATTAGTTCATTTTGGAAGCTTTAATCCCTCAGCTGACTCTTTTGGCGCCGGCGTGTGGTAATATCACATTATCTTTGTAAGTATATATTACAATTCACGAGAGATGACCACTGCACGGAAGTCCTTTTTGGGATCCCTTTGCAGGTCGTCCCGTCAGCCCGTCACCTGCGGTGCAAATTTTTGTATTTTGTTTACGCTCATGTCATTTTCCAATATTTCATAATTCTTTTGTTTCATCATCATCAGGTCATTATAATGTCCCCATCAACGGAACTAGCATTCCCGTTAATGGTGATTACGCCTTTTCTTTTTCTTCACTTTCATTAAAATAGTGCCCATCTTGCTCAAATGGTCGCCATTTCCTGAATCGTACTACACCCGTCAATATTAACTTGTTATTATATTTTACATCAAAGATTTCCATATTAAAGTTTTAAAACGCTTCTCAATAATCCGTCGTGTTCGTCCCCTATTCATAACACTAAAAACAACTTACAGGATTTCAAGTAATTAACAGGAATCATGCTCCAAGTTTTAATTGGGGTTCGGGAATTTGTAGGGCGAAGGATTATAACTGTGACAAAGCCCATTTTCTGTTTGAAATGAAGTTTGTCACGCGAACTGTGTTTGAAATAAACAAAAATGCATAATGTGGCTACCCGGGCAATTGGCTTGAAAATTTGCGTATAAATTTGTTAGATCAATCGCTCAGTTCACACAAACGAGTTAACTTCAGACACACAAACTACAACTACACAAACAAATTCATTAATTCATGCGAATAACCCTTTGAGCTAAGGATCGGGAAATAGGTTTATGTGGCGAAGAATCATCATCATTTCACGGTTATATTGGTACTAAATAACAGATAAACATACTAGTATAGTTTTGTTTTTTTAAGTACATAGATTTTATACATAGAAACACCCAGAAAGGGATTTTATGAAAAATAATTTCTAGGTTTCTTATTTCTTTTGCTCAAAAGTGCCTTATTTGGGTTGTAACTTTACTTTCCCTATATAATTCTTCAGTTAGGTACATTCTTACAAAAGGTAATCCACTTAATTGTGCACTCAAGTGTCTAGACTTAGCCAAAGCAACTTAACCTAAGAAGTACAGTACAAAAAGTTGTAAAGGTATTTGCACGGGCAGAAGTAATTAAAAGGTTTGGCTCTTGGGTTAATTTTAGGCCCGAGAACGCGTTTGCTCCCATTACACAACTTGCGAGCTTTTATTTCTTTGACCTTGTGGAATTTCAATAGGCTTGCTAACAAAATACCAATCTAAACCGAGAGTTTTCCGGAGGTCCAAAATTTGTCCCCATGTTTTGTACACTTTTCAAAAGACGGTAACGCAATTGTTGCTGCTTTTGAGGTTAAGATTTCTATAGATGACAGTATAATTTACCATCAAATGAACTGTTTAGCATTTTAGTTCATATTATGAATAAAATAAAACGTCAAAAGTAAAATAAAGATTAAAAAATATTGATCACTCAAATATTTTTTTTGATACTTTATCCAACCTCCTTTTGGGGATGGACTGTCTTCTTAAATGGTCTTTTCAGCTTCACGGGGTACAAATAAAGCATATAGTTCGTAATGTTAGAAGGATAAGAATCGACCAACGGAACCTATCCCTAATCAATTGAAGAGTTGTCACGTCACTAATAACTCTGGTCGTTAGGATTGTGCGCGGGAAACACTCATATATTTTTACATGACTAAGATTCAATCGAAATAACGCCTATAACGTGACAGTGCAGGGTATAGGCCTTCCCTTAGAGCATGACTATTGGGAGATCAATACGTAACCAATCACGTGATCCAATGCGTATATGTGAGTGTCACGGCTCTCATCCTACTCCCAAAGTATTGTATGGACAATTTGTACTTTAAGTATGGACTTAGAGTTGAGATTATATTTCGGTCACCCATCTGATGACTCACCATTTTGGTAGTTGCTTTAATTTGGCAATCACCTACAGAGCACGCTAACCGCTATGCCATCGAAATCTCTGAATCGAAACCAAATATCGATAGCGCTCCTTCCGAAACTTCGACTCACCGGAACGGAGGTCGTTAAATGTTTTTGTTGCCTCCAAATCCAAAATTACGTATAACCCAACAAATTCCGGCGTCTCGAAAATCGCCTTTTTATTACGATCCCCTTGAAGAGGTGCGAAAACGGATCTCACCTTCGGAAAGGAGGTCATCCCGTTTTTATATGTAGAAAGCGTTATTCAGTGCGAATTTAAACAAATTTATTGAATAAAAAATAAAAGGATACTCTCCAATTTGTACCTGAGATTTTGTGTTATCATTACAATGGAATGATCGTGGTTATTGTGGATTTCTATTGTTGTAGGAAACGGTGAGAAGTAATGATTATTGACGACTTTGGCGCGGAAGTATTTCAAAGTCCAAGTTTGATTTAAAGAGGCTTTTGGGGCAGTGTCATTTGTATTATTGGACAGTACTTGGATTTTGATTTGTAAAGGTACATAGCCTTTAATATAACAAAGGTTAAAATTTCTTTACATATATTATAAAATGTTATTATTACAGTTTGTTTAAATTGAAATAATGCAAAAATAAGTATTACATATTTCCGTCTATGTATCGGAAAAAGAGGATTGCTGCTAGTGATCTTTTTGGATACTAATTAAAGCTTTGGTAGCAAAGCATTTTAACATAAATTACGAGTAGGGTATGCAAACAATGATGTCATTGTTTTTTTGCATAGTTCAGATTATTTTTAATGCGTGTCACCAAAAAGTGAACAAATTGGTTGTCAAGGGGGGTTACCGCCATCTTTTAAAACACTATTACTATGACGACCCATTTGGTGTTGAAGTTGAGAGGTCGGCTGCAACACCAAGGGTTCCGGGTTCGATCCCCGGGCAGTACAAACATTTGTGTGCATGAACATGTCTGTTTGGAATGGTCTGGGTGTTTTCTATGTATGTATGTGTTTAGAAAAAAAAATGTATATAAGTATATTTATCCGTTGTTTAGTACCCATAACACAGGCTTCACGCTTAACTTGTGCTAGATGGCGCTGTGTGAATGTCAGTGGATATTTATTTATTAATTATTTCTAAAATATAACTTCGCCTTTTTTGATACAAAAATATTGACGTAGCATTAAAGTAATATTTTTTTAAGAGATGGCGGCAACCCCCCAGTTAATTTAATATCTTATAAAAACATTTCCAAAGCAAGACGTTATACGCTCGGTAACTTTCTTCTTGGAAATCTTGCTTAGGCTTTTGCTTGTGAGTATTTATCAAAATCTTTTTTGTTAATGAAATATTCATGTGTGTCTTACACTAGTAATATAAATGTGGATTCTGTGCCCTCTAATTTAGGTCTGGGTATCCATTCGGAATATTACTTCCTAGGGTAAAACGTAGGGTAAACCAGATGCCGAATGAAATGAAGCTTGTCCAAAAATCTTATGAATATTAATCAAATAAACACCCTTTTTTTCAAATATTCAAGAAAGACGATTCGAGATTTCTGAGAAAGCTAGTGATATTTATCGTGAAAACAATAAATTTTTCTTTTTGGTAACATTTTGTATAGTCATAAATAAATAATAAATATCCAATAAATCATTGACAGTAGGTCGCCTATCACTTTGAAGCTTTAGACCCAGTGGCGGATTTACAAATTTGCCGCTAGTAGTCTAAAATTTTTTACCGCCCCTACAAACCTTTGAAGTTTAATACATACGTTAGATTTTTTTTGTAGGATTACATGTATTTTGAAAGTGCAACTTTAATCGGTTTTGTAATCTTTTGTATATGAATTACGGACGTAATGTGTATAATTATAAGTATTTTTTTATTTCTGTAAGATAAAAATATTTACGCTAATTTGCCGACCCTCTAAATCTGCCGCCCTAGGCTCCAGCCTACTTAGCCTATTGGTAAATCCGCCACTATTTAGACCCCAATAATAATTACTCTCTATCAGTTGTTGGTCTCATTCAATGACGTTCTGTCATAGTCAGGCGTATCACTTACCATCAGACGAGGGTCCTGTATACTTTGTATCATAATAAAAACTATATTTCTTATATGATAAATAAAACATATTCGTCCGTACAGTGTCGGTTGTTTTAAGGTAAATAAATTAAACCAATGACCTTAACAGTGACAGTCTTGCAAATAATTTCGCAGCAAAATACGTGTTTTTACGTCTGGTAATCTGTTACGTGTTTCGATTTGTAATTTTTGTGTAATTTAACGCCGTTTGCTTGGGGAATATTAACGAATGACCGTTTTTGGTCGACGATTCAGTCTGGTTATATTGATTTTGTCTGTATAATATATTGGAAGATGAAGCGGAAAATGTATGGGTATTGTAATCGATCTAGGGCGAAAAGGTTCTAAGGGGGATTTGGAGATATATACTGAAAGACACACAGACGAACATACGTCCTTACACGAACAAACTCACGCACTACTGATTTATTATGATTTAGATTAAAATTACATAATATTATATTTAATAAAACTCTGTAATCCATTGGGAATTGGTTTCCCCAGATATCGGCTTTGCTTAGTTTGGGAAAGTTTGATAAGTGGATTGTTGCTTCAATCCGGATGTTGGCTTTGAATCTCTCAAGGAGACTACGTAATGATAGTCACATTGTTAGATTTTTTCAAGTTTGATTAGGACAATGTAGAGAGTACGTTAATTTATATTAATTTAACATAAGTGAAAAGGAGCGTCGGTGGCTCAATGGTGTGGACTGTCGCCTTCCTACCGGGAGGGCTGAGGTTCAAATCCTGACACGTGCCAATGTGTTTTCGAATTTTTGAAAATATATGTACGTTATCCGACGCTCTTACGGTGAAGGAAAACATCGTGAGGAAACCTTCATGCACGCCTGCGAAGTGATTCGAAGGTTGTGTGTGAAGTCGTCCAACCCGCACTGGGCCCGCGTCGACGACTAAGGCCTAATCACCCTATACGGGTAGGCTCGTGCCCCTCGGTGGGGACGTTTACTGAGCTGATGATGAATGAATGAAGTGAAAATTGGACTGAAGGTATAAATAAATGACATACCAACCCTGCCACAAAGCCTTTTAATGCATACTATAAATTTCGATACGTGACAGCGCGTAGCAAATATTTGTTTGAGTTGAACGAAAACAAAATATTTAAGGGGATGCTTCTAAAATGCTTAATCGTAAATCGAGCCATAAAGTAAGACGAACCTTCGAGATAATATTGAACGTAATCGATATGAGAATAACATATACGGATTCAAAGGTTAATCTGCGGATTATCTACACAATATATTGTGAAATTATGTTTTATCATATTTCCTATTAATAGACCAAATCAAATCTCTAATAACCCAGTACAGGGTTAAGGCCTGTATGAATAGCCAAAGGTCTAATAAAGCAGGGGGCCCACGCTGTCTCTCTACTATCTTTTTCTTCAACCTACCTCAGTCCACTGCTGGACATAGGTCTCCCCCATTTCGCGTCAGATATCCCGGTCCTCCGCTTTCCTCACCCTGCCTCCACCAGCGACCTTTCGCAAGTCATCGGTCCATCAGGCACTTGTTGTGTTGGGCTCTAACCAAATTATTAGGTTATGGAACCAAATGCGGATAAGTGGTTCTTAACTACCATCCAAAGATAGTCGGGATGGGTATTGGTCAAACCACCAACCGACACTCAGTCCAGTTATAGTACGATTCCTGAAAGATGACCACAAATGGCGGTCTGCTGCGCAAGATGAAGTGAAAATTAAAAAATGTTATGAACTATTAAAAAATGGCACAAGCGTAAACCAAATACCAGATTTTCCGTGAACTGAATTAGAGATCATTGTTGCGTTAGAAGCAACGGTATTTACCACCAGGTATCTTTTGTAGCAAAGTTATTACATGTATAAAAATAAACTATCCCTTGACACCGGTATCCTTTATTTATACATTATTTTAAAACACAGTTATCTGCTTATCAGAAATGTATTGGAATGGTACAAAGGTCGATGAGTTATTGTTCAATGGCAAATATTATTTAAACAGAAAACACATCGGAATCCAAACCGGAAATTACATTTTCCACCGTTGTATCTCGTTACCGATTTTTCGGAAAGAATGGCTCGATTTTTGTGAACTCATGGCATTTAACTTATTATCTGATGATGGTTGAAATTTGGCTTTTCGTTTTGTATCGGGAAAATGGGGGCACGGTTATTGGGGTATGTTCTTGATTCTTTATAAAAATATATAAGACTTAAGCTCAAGCTCTGATCTTCACTTAAGTAGTGTGAGAAAGGTATAGCGCTCTAAACGATAAATAGCGTCATCCCTTTCTAACTCAATTTAAGTAAAGATCAACGTTGATTCTCGTTCTAGAATACGGGCCTTAGACTAATACAAACAGATATGTTTATGCACATAAATGTTACGGGGATCAAACCCGGAAGCCTTAGTGTAGTAGGTACCAAACATTACAAGAAATAGGTCGTCAAAACATTGTTCAGGTTCCCGCTCATCATATGAACACATTGTTAACGTAGTGTGAGAAAACTACTCCTTTTATGATCATAATAAAGTATTATACTACCACATCGTAAACGACAATCATAGTGTATAAACCAAAGAAAAATTACCGGTAAAACAACATAGTGTTATAAAGATCATTACGATATTGTCTATGAAAGTTTAATTGCAAATAGCGGCCATTTTGTTTTCCATTATAGCTACTAAAAATATTGTTTTTATTTCTTGAGTTGGTGTTGCAAATATTTTTAATATTGTGGATACTTTGATAAGTTTCCATACATAACAGTTATTACAAAGACGCAACGAGTCTTGGGCTTTGGTTATCTATGTACTATTTGTTTCTTTGATATTGTACGAAAAATTAAAAACTTGACACTACCGGACTACTGCTACTAGATGAAAATATCAGTCAACATTCATTGTAGTGCTTAGAAATAGCAAATTTCTTAATAATCGCGGAATTATCAATTAAACCTAGCCATAAATACAGCCCAGTCTCTCGAACAACGAAGCTATAGATATATTCTACCATCACCACGCGGACCAAATGCAGATTGGTGGGTTTTAACGACTATTATACTAAGATTGTAGCCAGGATCGAAGGCTTTATCGATTCCTCCAAAGCACGGATTCATCTCTTTTCGGACAATCTGGTGAGTCAGCCTGCAATGACTCAGCCACCAAACTATTAAAATTTTATAAAGTGAGGTTTGCCACGGAGGCCAACAAAAGCAGGTCGCATTATAAAAATAGAAGCAAAGCTTTTGTGTGAATTGGGGGTGTTTTAATTGCCTTGTATTTCTTGATATGTCTTTGATATAATACTCCCACGATATTAATGAATGCACCCACGTACCTTTGCACGCACCATATTTAATGAAACGATTAAACCGTGGGCAGTATTATTAATAAAATCAAAGATCGTTTTAGGCGAAACATGGTAAAGAATATTTCAGACAGTTTACCATAATCGAATTGTATTCACACTTAAGGATAAAATCAGAAACGAAATTATCCGCAAGAGATTTAAAGATACCGACGTGCGCTCGCCGGATCAGTAAGTTAAAGTGGCAGTGGGCCATTATGTCGCAGAACCGATGGCCGTTGGAGCAGACGAGTTATGGAGTGGAGACCGCGTCTCGGCAAGCGTAGCGTAGGACGCCTGGACCGAGGGATCTACTGGCTGGTGGACGCTGGATGAGAAAATCTGAGTACCGGGAACTTTGACGTCAAATGGGGGAGACTACGTCTAGTAGTGAACTGCGACAGTTTAAAGGGAAGGAAATATTTAAATTATGCTTAGCAAACAAAATGTATAGAAATCTCACCAACTACAATTATAAAGTTATAACACTCAGGATCATTATTTCCCTTTGACATACATCAAACGAGACTGCCTCGTGAAATACCAGATTGACACTTCGTAATAAGTAGTCGGCCATCTTACGTAAAGTTTGACAGCTGTCACTCGTTACAAGTATGTGAAGCCATGCTGTGAAGCGCTTATATTTTACAAACTACGACGGTATGATCGACAGGTTCTTGTTTTAATAACCTTGATATCTGCCTATCCGTATGTAAACTTGAATGCCAGTTTGTAGGTTATTGTGATAGTTATCTTCTAAAGTTATGCGAT